>JAULJZ010113130.1:0-32741 GCA_032270985.1 Heliamphora pulchella
CGAAGCAGCACAGTACCCCATTTCTTGTTGGTTAACACCAGTGGTATGGTGGCGCGAGCAATATCCACAAGAGTTAAGCGAGGTGTCGCTTGACAGCTTAGAGAAGCATTTGAGTTGAGTTTAGCTCTGAAGGAGCAAGCTCTAAATTGACAGATGAATATTGAGGAGCGTTGTTGACAACAGACCGTTCAACAAATAATGCCAAGATAGAGATCAGCTCAGAGGAGCACTGTTGCAGAATCAGGTGAAGACTGATGGTGTCAGCTTAGAGGAGCTTTGTTGTGATTGAGTCGAGTTTTCTCAGAGGAGAGACAGGTACTTAGCCGATTGAGATGGGTGTTGGTGGCAGGTTATCACAACGGACTGTTGGTAATCGGTGGATGTTAAAGCAACTTCAGAGGAAGTGGAGGTTAGCATGAGGCACTTGCACTTTGTGCAACATCAACGAGGACGTTGATGGTTCCAGTGGGGGAGTGTCACGAGTTGCCCTTTGATAAGGCCAATCCTGTGACGTCGTGTGGTCGTGGCAAGAACAGCCCGAAGTAGGCCCATGACGGTGCACAGGAGTACTGGCAGCATTAACCTTAGAACGTGTCATGATACCCTAACAAGACCATACGGCATACAGCAGCGCAGCACAAGATAGTAGCAGCATGCATGGGCGCAGAGTGGGGCATGCGTAGGCAACATAGCCCTGCGCCAAGCACGACATGGAACTGTTTGGCATTGGGTTTTTGGGCCCCAAACGGTGTCCGATAGAGTTGAGACTTTTATGGTAGCTTCATCTATTGGACTAATATGTTGGGCCGAAATTTGGAAAATTTTCAAAAATAAATAATATTTTTGAAAATCCATTATGACTCCTCAAGCAATTTGATGTTTCCTCCTGTCAAGATGGAGATGACTAAGAAAGCTATTATAAGGGGGGTAGTGGTGTGTCAGCTACCAACCCTCCCCCGTGTCATCACTAGGCACTGAAGTGGACAACCGCAAGGCAACATTGGGGACGGGCTCTAGGCACCAAAGAGAGGTGTTTCAGAGTCTCCACACGGGCATGGGTGCCCCATGGACGATGTCAACTGGGAGGATCCGGGGGCTTTAGACATCGCGCGTAGAACTCAAGGAGGAGGTTGGGGACACCGACTCACTTGCCCCGCGAGTTCTCTCTTATTTGAGTGTCCTAACCCGATTAGACTATCAAGGCACCACCAGAAGGCCTCGTGTGACGACTTACTTGCATGTTATGGGTTCGACATTGCTTGTAGGAGTCCTGTGGCCTAAGATGTGTGACTTACAGCTAGAGTCACATTTGAATGCTATTGTTGGATGCATAATCCTAAGAAACGAGTCGAGCAGCTTGACGAGTGAATTGACATAATGCACTTTTAGCCTAAAGGATTGACATTGCCTTGCTCAGGTGACACGTCATGTGTATTGCTTAGCACGCGTGCACGCATAAGGACATCATCGTGGGCACGAGAGTGACCCTTGGCGTCATATAGGGTAGGAGGCACCCTTAACTTTCAAAGACGAGCTATACCGACCCATTACACATTGAGAAGCTTGTTAGCTAAGTTGGGCATCAATGTCAACACGTCTTTGTTACTTGTCCGCCTAACGAATATGGGACGTCAGTTGGGCGATACTCAAGATGAGTTTGGTGCAAGAAAGCTACCGTACCGTTCGGTTTGCAACTTGGGACGTCAAGTCGTCAGGTGGTATCTCGGTTATATGGGACTTCCGTGAGGGGAGTTTGTTCTTACTTGATAAAGCATGGGCCTTTGAAAAGAAATTTAAAGACCGGATAACAGAAAACACTTGGATTGTCAGAGAATAGGCAGATTCGGGCTTGGTGAAGTTCGAATGCCACCCGGAGAAAAATTCCGCTGCGTCACTAAAGTGTCGCCCCGTGACACTTTGGCACGGACTCTCTGATCTTCATGGAATTGCTTCAACAGTTCAACTTAAAAGGTTTTGACCCCTGAACACACAGCACACTTCAGGTTTAATGAGTGCTCTCTTGAAAATCACGGCCAATAGGGAGTTGTAGGTACAATTAAGAATGAGAAGCGTCATACTGAGTTGTAGATACAACGTTTTGTGCTTTCAAGTTGAAGAAAGCAGTGAGACCGGAAAGGCAGCTTTACTGTATTCCTTAGAAAAGGCATTTCCAAGCAAAGTAATGTCATTCTTCTCTCTAAGCTATACTACTATCCTCCTCTTGTTCTGTATGTTTCTTACAGAATACCTTGCCCTTCACCTTGTATTTGCCTATGGTTGGACTTGGATTTAATTCCCATAAAAATATAAATCACAAACAGAAGGAAAACTAGACCAAAAAGCAACTTCTGTGAACAGTGAGAAAGCACGACAAGGCATAATACATTTGTTATCACCCTCCTTAAAACAGACTTTAACCTTTTACAAGTATCAAAACCAGTGTCAGACAAAGGAAACCAGTCTTGTTTCAAGTGTCAACAAGTTTCAGGCAAGCCAATCTGATTGGAGACGATCCAGTATCACGCTTAGCCAGTAAATCAAAATGCGAAGCAAAAGAAAAGAGGGGGGGGGGGGGATAGCCAGGGAAAGCTTCAGTAAGAAAACCACAAAGATATTCTTGCATCAAAACAAAATATTGGTAAAAAAATTATATATGATTCAAAACAATTAAGCTTCTTTTTTATACCATCTAAACTTCATGTTATTAATTAAAATAACATCTAAATTGTTACAGGGTCCGATGTGTTGGCAATATCTGTAGGCAACATGGGCTAGGTGTTCAGGTTAGGTGTAAAGGTCTGTGTACACTAGTGTTGAAGATCTTAGCTTGGGCTGGCAAAAGTTTCATGTGGCACGTCCACGAGAAAATCGTGTTAATTTTCCCCACAATCTTTTGCCATATGAGACCATTCATGCCATAAAACATCTTTATTTTCCAACAATATCTTGTTGTTTGGCAGTAACTCCAAAATGCCAAGATAAACATGGTTTTACTCAAAATCAATGCATGTAGAAGTAAGAGCACTCCCTATTAAAACAATAAGCATCTTTCTACTCTTTTCAATCATGCCTGGACCAACATCACACCCACAAAATCCAATCCTAAAATCACCGGATCATCTAGACTATTATATAAAGTAAACACCTCATTTGGTGTAGACAATTTTTGAAGCCCTTTCACATTTATTTGACTTCCAAAAATACCCTCATAGAGACAATTTTTTTACTTTTATTCTAATATTGTCCCATAAATTATTTGGATAAAAATGTAAAATACATCCACCCCACCCACGTTCTGCCCATTTTAGTTTTTCCCCTCAACCTCTCCATACTCCCGACACCAGGTCATCTCTTTCTCTCTTTCTCTCATCTAGGGTTTGCACCATGAGCCAATCAGGCCAGCCTCCAGATATCAAGAAGTATGCCATTCTCTCTCTCTCATCGGTTCCAGGGTTTTTTCGATTCACTATTTTGTTGACATTAATTTTATGTATTCATTTTGGTTAACAGATACACGGACAAGTAATTGCAGAGTATGTTCTCTTCCGCACATATTTACTTCTTGCCAGTTTTTGTAGCTGTTTCTTCACCGCTTAGAAAACATAAACCAATACAAAACTTCAAGATTTTCAAGCCCTTTACAAAATTCGAACATTTTAATATATATATATATATATACACACACACACGCACACACATGGGCATAAATCCCTGGACCTCCTTGGACACTGAATGTTTTTAGGAATTTGTATATTTGCTTTCAGATCTGCTTTAAGAAGTAATGAAAATCCAGAATTTAAAAAAAGAAGAAGAGGCAAAGCCGAACTTCTGCTCTGGACTCCAATGGCGATTATCGGATGAATTCCATGGTTCTTAAGTAAAGTGCAGTGTCCTACTGCCTTGAACAACTGCAATAAAGACTTTTCTAAAAAAAAAAAATCATATAAGTAATAAAATTGACTCATTGTACACATTTTTTTCAGGATCGTGACAAATACTGTTGCAAAAGAGGCGAATTGTTGTTGGGTTTATGCTGATAGTAGTACAAATTCTGTGGAACTAATTTATGTAAATTATTTGAATGAATTGATGGTAGTATAAATTTAGAAATTTATTTTTTTTTGTAATTCATAATATAATTTAAAAAATATATATATAATTCGAGTTGCACACGAATCGCGTGTGCCCGATTGCTAGTAACTCAGATCAGTGAAGACTCATCAAATCTTAAACTATTCCAATTCAAATCAGTGAAGACTTATCAGCCAAAGTCAAGGCAACCTAACCCACTATTGGAGATAAATAACACGAGAAGCACATTCAGGAATCAGATATCAGCTCCACACAATAAATGTAATTACCAATCCCTGCAAATAACCAGATGAGGAGAGAGAGAGAGAGAGAGAGAAAACAGAAAGTAGCTGCAATATACATTGAAGTAATTATGTTAATGTACTTGACCTTCTTTTTGATAGAAACTTTGTCATCGTGAATTTTTGAAGCCAGTACACCAAAAGCATTGTTCCGTCCACGTCCACAAGTTTTAGTAAGCATACTGGAGGTTTTCTCTGACTTATCTGCGGATGATCTTTGGACATCCATGATGTTCTGTCTAGGCAAATTCCTGTCTATTTACCCCAAGTAAATAAGATTTAGAAATAGAAAATGAATGCTGAAGAAATAGAAGAGAGAACAAAAAGTAATAAATAGTATACATGATTATATACCACTCTAGTTGCTATTGCATATGAATAACTGGAAACTAAAAACTTTTCTTGCAATTTCTGTAAAGAAAATGACTTCAAAATTTCAATATGGTTAGAATAGCCAACTAAATTCCATTCAGACTACAAGATTTATTTCCTGGGGCTCCTCAACTTATTCTCTTGCTCCCAAGATCTTTGGTTGTGTTTGTTTGCCTCAGTCGTACCCTTATCCTATTTTCTTACATTTTTCCGTATTGTCATACCCATATTGTACTATACTCGTACAGCATTGCGTGTATATGTGCTTCATAGGTCATGATTTTAGAGAAAACAAGCATGTTAGACTATAATTCACCTATTGAGGTTAATCATCGACTTAGCAATATTGCTGACAACATGTCGTAGAAGGAGATAAAAGTACTAGAGCCGACCTGTAATGAGACTGATATACCTATCCCATACTCAACAAGATATTAAATATGTAGTGAGGAATGCCAACCATGCATGATCATCGTATAATGCTGTAATGCCCCGATTTCGTAGCAATATAAACTTGTATGATTTTATGAATAAAAGAACCCAATTTAAAAGATCCAAACCCAACGAGCTTGTAAAGAAAATACTTCGTAAAAAGAGTCTAAACTTCCAAGTTTCCCATCAAAAATAAGGGTAAAAGGACTTAATTACCTTTACAGAGTTCTCCCAAAAAGATCAATTTGACCCCAAAGAATGCCCTAAAAATACAAATAAAAACCTCCCTTTTTTAACTAAAAGTCCCAAAATTTCCCAATAGCTACTGTCCGCTTGAGCGGGGCCCTCCACCGCTCGAGCGATGTGGTACCCGAGAGCTTTCTGACCAAAATTCTAAAAATCTTTCTAAAAGTTAAGAAGACACTTGATTTTCACGAGTTTTGAACATGATTTACAATATACTCAAATTCCAAAGAAAACATACATTTAGTAAGGAAATATCTTCATTCAATCCAAGAATTCGAATTGTCCGAAGTTTGAAATCACAATATTCCATCCCAAGCCAAGGAATCCAACCAAAAGACGAGTCCAACGCCCTCACATGCGTACAAGATATGAAATTATAACCTTAGGGTATTACAAAACGGGTTACTCAAACCCACAAATATCCATACAAAGTATTCAAGAGAATTATATCTTTACAATTTTTATTCTCAAAAAGGTATCATCAATGGGTGCGTAATTCTACTAAGCTACACAAAAAAGTCTCCCAGACCATACTTCTCAGTCCATGGCTTTCTTTCCGCTATCACCTAAAATATTGTTAAACAACATGAGCTGAGACTCGTAGAAAATTGACTAGCAATGAACATATGCATGACATGCGAGAATACTTATACAAAATGCAACACATAGATTCATCAAAACCGAATTCCATTCTTTACCGAAAACCCATTCACATAACCAATTTTTCTTAGGCAAATTAGACCCAACTTCCCTTACAATCCATCATTTAGTCATTTATCTCAATTTCATTACACCCATTTCAAATTATCAATTTTCACAATTCCCACCTACACATACACACACGCACACACACTTCACTCACTTCTCTTCATATCTCAACCATTTCATGGTTTTACAATCTAACTGAATTCAAGAACTGTTTTACGGTTTTTCACCGAGGGACAAGTGCCTAACCCAATTCAATTTATGTACCCTTTTACGGTATTTTACCGTGGGCTAAGTATTCAACCCAATTCAATTCATATACTTTTACGGTCTTTCACCATGGGCCAAGCATCTAACCCAATTCAACTCATGTACTTTTTACGGTTTTTCACCGTGGGTTAAGCATCCAACCCCATTATGGTTTAAAAATTTTAAGAATCAACGCCGAACGAGCTTATAGACCCATGCATGGCTACTACCGACCGGACCACGCGAGGCCCGCCAAGTGGCAAATACGTTATATAACCTGCCACGACTAGCGCCTCCTTCTCGGTTATTAGCCGATAGGTAGAGTAACCAAATCCACACAGTTTTTCGGGCTTTTACCAAGGAGCTGAACTAGCCCATAATTACGATTCGCATATCCCAAATCGGTCCATTCACATCATCATTTTTAACATCTCAAACACGAGTCCAACCCAAACATGGTTCCTCTTGTCAACACCCAACACACGCGAGGGTTACAATCATTATTAATCCCCGATATAACACCCGTTTCACATTTGGGTTTTAATCAACTCGAAACCCCACCCAAACATCTCATGATTTTTTCATTTACCGAATTTTATATATTTGGGTTTAATTAACTTAAAACCCCAACTAAGACCATGTAGTTCTCAAAACCCAAAAAGTTCACATGGTTTGTTCAAAACCGCAACTCAATATTACGTGAATTTCAAATATCATCAAGTTCATGAATTTTATACATGTAAATAGGCCCCCACAATACAAAATTTACCAAATCATTAAACAATTTCACCATTGAGTTCATCAATCCAAAACCCCTAATTTTTCAAGGATTACCCCAAAAACCAAACTCTAATTCCTCACCCTTCTAACCCAACCATATCCAACAACAACAAGAAGTTACAATCACCTTAAATCACCCACGAATCAAAGATTTAACATACTTTAACATTAAACTCTAACCTAGGGTTCCAAAACATAAATTTATCATAATTTCATATATAAATTCAAAATAATCGACTCATATCCAACAATGTTCATGAGTAGTCATAGATTCTACCTCTTAGATGCACAAGACACAAGAATTGAGTTCTAGCAAGCTCCAAACACGAAGACCTCCAATCAAGAGGTGAGGAGAAAGTTTCCAACGAAAAGTTTGAGCTTCTAATGGGTGTTCCACCAAGAGAGAAGCAAGAAATCACCACTAATGGAGTAAGGAAAACCCTAAGAAGCACCTTCTAGGGTTTCTAACACAAGTTTAGAGGGAGAAGGAAAAGAGAAAAATGAAAGAGAAAGGCTTAACTCGTGATTTTATAAGTCTGCTCGCAGACAGTCCGCTCGAGCAAACAGGGGGCCGCTTGAACGGTCCCCACTTAGTCGAACTCTCTGTCACTTGTCCGCTCGAGCAATTAGAGACCGATCGATCAGTCAACGCTGAAAGTGACCCTGCATAAATAATGTACAAATGAATCAAATCATAAGATAAATACCTCACCACTCATCCAAATCACCCACAACAATTTTTCTCATGCATTACCAAGCATACAATCAGTATTAGCAACATTATTATGCTCAAGTTTTAATTCTTTCCAACAATTAAACATTCAATCACATGTCACCAAACCAACCACAACAAGTTTTAAATAAATTCTTTTAAATTTCAAGGGACCAGGTCCCTACAAATGCAATTGACATTGTTTATTGCAATACCAAATATCTCAAGTCAACTCCAAAGAAAGGAATTTCATTATCCAACCATGGTCACTTAAGGTTGGAAGTATTCACTAATGCAAACTAGACTAGCTGAGACCCTAGTTTATGATATAAGCAATAGTTTAGGCTCCTACAAATTTAGAGGAGGAAGTTTAGGTAGTTGGCGAAGCAAAAGGCAAGCATTGGTAGCAAGATCTACGGCAGAGGCAACAGACATAGCTATGGGCCTATGGTTCATAAAATTTGTGAGCTAATGTGGTTCTAAGTTTTTCAAAGATACTTGGGGTACTAGATGAACAAATAAAAATATATGCAACAATAGAATTACCATAAATATCACTCATAATCCTATTCAACATATCAAAACCAAGCTTGTTGAAGTTAGTAGACAACATTCCTCAAGTTGAGCAAAGGTCCCCAAACGCATTGTTATGGATCGCCAGCTGATGTATTCATTAAAGGGTGTTAGATAATTACTTATATATGTTAAGGTCGTTTTATAATTAGTTTAGTGTCTCTTATAGAAATACTGGTATAGTGTAAAGGTGAAGTTAAGCCCCATTATTCTTCTAATAATATTCTCTCTCTGTCTTTCTCTCATCTTCTTTCTCTCCTCCTTTAACTCTAAATTACTACTTTACTATTCAGCTTGGTATCAAAGCATTCCGATCCAACTTTCTTCTTCTTTCTTCTCTTTTTTTCTTCTTTTCTTTGTCTAAATTCATGATTGTAAAAAAAAATCACCAGATGATCAACTATGCTAATCTCCGCTTCTATGATTTTTCCCTCTTTTTTCTCAATTCTTTGATATTTTTTTTTGATTTTTTTCATAATTTCGACGCCCATGCTTTGTTCTTCGCCGATCATGCTTTCACGCCTTCGATCTGGTTTTTTGTTGTTGCAATCTTCCCTATAGGTGCCGAAATCATCTCTATTGGCCTTCTAGGGCATCGATTTGTTGATTTGAACACTATTGGAGAGGTTTCAAGTTTGAACAGCTTCGGCGCCTGGGTTTTTTGTGCATTTTTGGTCGCCGACTGTTTTGCTTCAGATCTGGTTTATCAATCCCATTTTTTGACTTGGCTTTGCGTCGATTTTGGGATTTTGGTGGTCGCTTATGATTTTTAGTTCGATCTTAGTTCGATTTCATGCTCGATTTGGGATTTAAGGCTCGATTTAGATTTGGCTTTCTGCTCGATTTGGGATTTCATGCTCGATTTTGGATTTGATGCTCGATTTCTGTTCGATTTCATGCTCAATTTGGGGATTTGATGCTTGATTTGGGGATTTGATGTCCGATTTGGTGATTTCAGTCTGTTTGCGGATTTGGTTCAATTTTGGTTCATTTTTAGTTCGATTTCGGTTCGAATTGGGGATTTGATGTCCGATTTGGTGATTTCAATCTGATTTGGGGATTTTAGTTCACTTTTTGGTTCGATTTTAGTTCGATTTGGGAATTTCTATTCGATTTGGGGATTTCTCTTGAAATTTCGACTTCGGCGATTTGTAATTTGGCGTTTTGCTTGGATTTGAGTCCGAATTTACGCTTTCAGTTGTCGTTTTTCAGATTTAGTCCTCGATTTTAACCTCTACTTGGTAGATTTGGTTTTTCAACAGTTCACTTTGGGAGTTCAATTTGGGGTTTTCGGTGACTTTGTTTCTTGCTATAGACTTCCGACCCCAATGGCTTCATTTGGGATTTTTTTTGACATTATCTGAGCTTGTGGATTGTTGGGATTTGGCACCTTTGGTTTTCTCATTAGATTACTTTGATTTTGCCCCACATTGTGACACGACCGCGACTGTTAGTTTGCTCTTCTTTGGATTTCGCATCCTCTCATCTGCTTGGTTTTCTTTGGCTACAATACATACTTCTTCTGATGCTTTTCATATTCAGTTTCGCGAGCTTGTTTGGACCTTGTTTTAAATTTTGTCGCCCTCTTCTACTACTACCTTAACTAATTCGGGTAATATTGCATGTGCGGCTCTAAGTTCTCCATCTTGGATTATTGATTCAGGCGCTAATTCTCATATGTCTGGTAATTCTTCTCTTTTCTCTCATTTGACTCTTATTAAGCATCATATAATCTTAGCTGCTGGCTCCTCTCGACCAGTTCACAGGCAAGGTGTCCTCCATCCCTCTCCTTCTTTGGCCTTATCTTCTAGTCTTTATATTCCTGATTGTCCTTTTAACTTGCTTTCGGTTAGTCATGAACTCACTAAATCTATGCATTGCTTCATAACATTTTCTCCTACTTCTTGTGTCTTTTAAGACCTCAAGACCAAGAAGATGATTGCTTCGGAGCATGAGAAGAACGGGCTCTATTATTTTAACATTGACTCTGATTATTCTTCTCGTACTTCATCCGCCATAAGTGCAACCATTTCATCTCTTCGGTGGCACTTTCACTTAGACCATCCTTCACCAGCTAAATTTAAGTTGGCCACCCCCAACTAACCTCCTACGTCCCATTTCAAGTGTGAAGCATGTTAATTAGAGAAGCATTACCGTAGTTTATTTCCCAGTCGTAGCCATTATCGTCAGTCCGAGTCTTTCAATTTGGTCCATACAGACATCTGGGGTCCTTCTCGAACTCCGAGTGGTAGTTGATACTCTTACTTTGTTATCTTTTTTGATGACTACTCTCGTATGACTTAGCTTTTTTTGTTGAAACACCGGTTTGAATTGCCTCATGCTCTCTCTACATTCTATAACGAAATTTTTACTCAATTTGGCAAGCGCATCAAAATTATTCGATCCGATAATGCGTTAGAATATAT
Organism: Heliamphora pulchella; assembly: GCA_032270985.1. Taxonomy (NCBI): domain Eukaryota; kingdom Viridiplantae; phylum Streptophyta; class Magnoliopsida; order Ericales; family Sarraceniaceae; genus Heliamphora; species Heliamphora pulchella. The sequence goes on from JAULJZ010113130.1 coordinate 10,869, forward strand.
GCAGTCTACTGTTACTTCCTTTTGTGTCGATCGTGATATTATTCATCAGACGACTTGTGCTCATACGTCACAACCAATAGCGCCCACTTCTTTTTTTAAATATTTGATCCTTTCTTTTATGAACACCATGGGATATTTATTCCTCACACCCTTCTACTTACGCCATGCACCGAGATCAAGCTTTCTTGATACGCCACCTTTCTCTTTCCTTCTGATGGTATAGCCCCTCCACCTCCCTTAGACTACAATTGGAAAGTCACACTTGGACTTTTATCAACCCAGATAAGCAAGAAGACTCAATGGACCTAATCTACCATTTTCCTACGTCAAAATCTACCTCCATCTCCTTCAACGGAGGTGTGTATCCAATCCGTCCACCCACACTGATCCAACCCAACTCGTGCAGTTTTTGATAATAAGTGGTGCGGGTGGGACGTGATGCTTGATAAAACACAATGGATGGATTGGATGCAAGTTATATTTTCTTCATCAATCAATCCAACCCAATCCAATCCAACTTAACTTGCCTAGGGACTATTTTAGTTATAATGTTTCTACCCACATTTGATCCTATCTCCTTTATATAATCCCTCTAGACTCTCTCCCAAACAAAGTCTCTAGTCTCTCTCTTTTTCTCACGTGAAAAAACCTACCACCTATTCATGAGATGTCTCACTGAGATGTATGATAGCCCTGCCATTTGTTTAATTATAATTTTTAATTATATTTGTTAATTGTTTGGAATTACTTCTTTAGCTTTGGTTTCATTTGCATATAGTAAAATTGATATACATTAACTTTTGCATTTTCTAATGTAAAGTGTTTCAGTTCTAATATTTTAAAAAAAATCTTTTTTTAATCATTGAAAACAACTTTCCTCTCACCAACCTTTCAGTTTGAAACCACGTAAAATTCCCGTAACCCACTGGTTTAGGTAATTTAAAAGGCATGTTGGTTGAAAGTTTCTTCACAACCCAACTAATGTACACCCAACCTTTAATTACTAAGCTCATCCACTAGACATGTTTTAAACTCCAAACCTCCCCATAAATTACCAAAAGCATGGAACCACTCTTTACTCCACATATGGACTAACCAAACAAAACCAAACTAACCCCTATGTCCCAAACAATTCAACTCATACTTCTCCAATCCCTGCAAATTCTTGGTGCAACCGTGCAACAACGAACCAATGAACACCAATTAAGGAACATTAACTTGCCTTTAAAGCTCCAATCAATGACTAGAATCCTCATCCCCTCCAATTTAGATAGCAGCAAGAAAATCCATTTTGTCTTATTAGTAAAACGCTCATAAATAGAAAGCCCAACATGAATTCCACACCCTCATCCCATTGTTATACCCACAACTGATCAACCCAAATTTGAGTATACCCATCACAAATGAACCTAAATTTGAATAGTTCTAGAACTAGACTGGACGAAACCCTGTCCATTTTAACGCACTATGCTTCTACTTGGAAACTACAACAGTTTTTAGCCCAACGATGGCTCAATTTCAATATTAATTCCCACTAAAAGTGTACCCTTTCGTACTCACTCTGTATCTTCCAACCAAATAACTATCTTAGCCACCAAATTAAACCCCTATACCTACCTCCAAAGCCATATTAACACACACCCTACCCCTTTCCCTCCTCTTTAGGAAGTTGAACTCCTACCATTGCCCCCAATTTTGCAGAACAACTTTATAATTAAATTACTTTTTCATTCTTATTAATTCATGTACCTTGTTATTGATTTTAAAATTATGTTTTTAGAAGAAACGAATCCAACTCCAGGCGGTCAGCATAACTATAGGAGTTCAATAGAGGAGGGAAAGGGGTAGAGTGTTAAGATGATTGTGATTTCCATAAGACACGGTTGGGCAATCCATGGAATCTGGATGACTCATGTGTTTTACTTTACACAACACTTGGAAGGGGAAGGAGCGGAGGAGGGAAAAAGAAAGCAAAAGATGTCACTTAGAATTGGACAATTGTAGGAAACAGGAAGTCATTCGATGGAAATAAAAGTATGGCATCAATTCTACATATAGATATTGAACAATCAGAGTTAATAACGTATTGTACCCTAGAGGAGGATGAATAGGTCATTTTCTTATTCAATCGTCAATTTTAAATTTTCAAAGTGAAATAATTACCAATCAAAACACAACAAACAAAAAAACAAGATCACAAAAGATTTTACGTGAAAACCCTATAAGAAAAATATCATACGGGATGAAAACAACGGACTAACTCACCAACAATTTTCACTATTGAATCAAAAAGATATAGAATTACAGACGCTTTGGAATTACTCAACAATACCCAGTATACCTAACTTTGAGAGTCCATTGCAACCCTTCATGTACTTGCTCTCCACCGACAAGTGGAACAGACCCTACATCTTTATTCAACAGTCCCGTGAAACTCCTCTTCTCCCTATCCAACGGTTTCGTTCCCACACACCAAGGTGATGGTCGTCAACGATGTGCTTGAAGGCTTTGTGAATGAAAAACTAATATAAATCATGCATGGAATGATGAGATAACCAAAACATGAATACTAGATTAGCAGAGGAGATTCAAAGTCTTTGACCTGAAAATCCATTGTGCCTCCTTACTGGAATGTTTAAACCCTAGGTGATGCAAAAGGATAATAGGATTTGATCACTCTAGAATCTTACACCTCCAGCGATGTCCAGTAGACAGCCCACACTGTGTAGTGGACATCACATGTCAAGCACTCTCCAATGTCCAGCGCTGTCCAGTGAGTGACCATTGCTATCCAGCGTACAAAAAATGACATATTCATATTTTGGCCAAATTGCCTTGGGTTATGAGGGAAATTATGGCTAAGTGCTTATTTTGGCCAAATTGCGCAGGCTAGGTCAATTTGGCCAAAATATGAATATGTCATTTTTGTCACATCTAGCAATGTCCAGCTAAAGTCTACCACAGAACACAAGATTTCAACTCTTGAAATGCAAAAAATGACTTTTCAATGAATTTCATTTTAGTGATGAAAAAATAATTTAAAATCCTAAAGTGCTCATGCTTATAAAAATTTATATATAATAGTTCTATACCTAATAGGACTGGAGTGATAAGGTTGCGGTCTTCTAAATGTGAATATCAGGAATTTCAAAAGTTATGACATACAATACTAGCTGAAATACTTTCAAAAATTCAGAAGTATAGACTCTGATAGTTTTATCAGACGAAAATTGCAAAATACTGTAACGGATATTATACAAAGCTTGTTCTCAGATTCTTCGTTTGTGAGATCGGTTAATTATTACCAGAAAGATGGATATAGTATAAAACACTATAAATATATATATAGTGTGACATACTGCACTATTGTCTGTTATTATTCACGCATATATCGTAGTTGTCGTTATTGTTCATGCTTAATTTCTGCCTTTTTGATTTCTCATTTCTAATGAAACTAGTTTTCACGGGCGGAAATATAACTGAAGGAATCAGAACAGCAATCCCAACCAGCACCAGCACCTGAAAAATTAAAATAAGAACCTGTGTCTATGTGCGAGGCACTGGCAGCGTCTCTGATCACCGAAGATTCAATGGCGTCAGCATCTTCGCCTTTATTTTGTAATTCAAAATCCACGGAGACCTCGCCAGAACTACTCGAGGATGAACTCCGGCGATGAGCATTGCCATGATCATGAAGATGATTCTCCGGCGTCTCCACCATCATTGCGGCCTCGCCCACAATCCCCGCTGGAATTTTCCAGATACAAACAAAAAAAACAGAGAGAGAGAGAGAGAGAGAGAGAGAGATCATGGGTGATTTTGATCCATTTAGGAGCGACTTTAAAGGTGGTTTTCGAATATATTCTCTTTCACATCACATGGGAGGATTGCAGTGAGCTTTTGGAGAGAATGGGAGAGAGATGGAAAAGGTAAAACGTGGGGATGCATATGATATAATCGGTCGGTTTCTCTTTTTTGTTTCAATGATTCTTAGAAAGGAGGAGAGCGACGAAACCAGGCTCGTTAACTTTTCTACGCTGATTTTTGAAATTTATGGACAAAATATAAGGTTTTGAAAAGGTAAAACGCGAGGATGCATAGAATGATTATGAGAAAGGAGAGAGACGAAACCAGGCACCTTAAAATTTTTCTACGCTGATTTTTGAAATTTATTAACAAAATATTGGGTTTTAAACTTATTCTACGCGAAAACTTTTTTAACAAACACGTTTTATTTTAAATTTTCCTAAACACGTTTTATTTTTAACTTTAATACAATATTGCATAAAATTTAAATATAAATCTCTATTTTGACTTGTACATGTACCAAATTTCAATTTTTGGAATTCGAAAAAATTAGGTTTTTTTCGTTCTAGGTTCTGTTCGGACGGTTTCTTCGTCTATCCGAACAAATCGACGCAAATCAATTTATTTTATTATATATTCTTTGTCCCGTGCTGTGTTTAATTCGATTTATATGCACCATCACTGTTTTATGGGATTTTGATCCCTTCAAGTATATTAGAGCGGTCTTGATACTGCATATGAGTTGAATCAACTCCATGTTGTCCATATATGTTGATCTATGCATATAGGGTTTAGCTAGACTATGTTAAGGTTGTATATTAAAAATTATAGTTTTTGTTTTAGTATTTAATTTTATTTATAAAATTAGTTCTTTTTTTATTTTATGAGAATTTTAATGAGCAATGTATGCGTTTTATTATTTATTTAATGTCGTGCATGGATATTTTTTTATTTTACATAGTATTTAATTTAGTGTATAGAGTTCGACTTACACACAAAATACTAGATTAAAGATTCTAGTAAAATATAAGTTTTTGCTTCACAGTCTTAAATAGAATTGGGCAAACCAATAATACGACTGTAGTACAATATTTTAGTAGATCTATCTTGATTACGGAGAACGAAAATTGTTTCGACAATTATTCTGACTCATTGTACTAGTACACATTGTGTATATCGAACAGGACTAAGTTGAGATAGTTAATTTTGTACTGACTATATAAATTAATTTGCACTCTATGATTATTATAAGTTCTTATACTCTTAATCTTGAAATAATTATTATTTATATATATTTACTATTCGTTATTTTGATTTATTAGAAGGTACGATCTTTTACAGGTCAATAATCTCGGTGAGTTGGATAACGATATTAATCATATGGTGGATTAATTATTGACGAAATTCACGTCCTAAAAAATCGGGATTAATGATACCCCTTAAGGAAGCTTATAAGTTTTGATCGAGTCAAATTTTGCAGGTGAATTTTATAATTCGGCAGTCAAATAAATTAAACAGAAGGTCTTAAAGAATTTTCGAAGAAACCGATTAAATATAATTGTCAATAATCTTATTTAATCGATAAGTATTTGTAATCTTAACATGAAGAGAATAAATAAACATTTAATAATAGGAGCTCGAATACTACGATTTTGAAAATAAGGCTGATAGTGCAATTATAATTTTTTAGTGGAATGAGTTATAATTTATGTTTTTATGAAATTACTTCTAAGTTGAGGTAGAATTTCATAATTACATTAGAAGTGCACGTCTTATTTACTCTACATGTCCAGGTTATAGCTTAGATATATGTTCTTATAAAACTTGACGATGATTTAAGTCATTATTAGTCAGTTAGCTTGGCTAGGATTTCCACATTTTTGAAATCCTAAATCAAGTTAAGAAATGTTTTTGAAGAACATGAAAAACATAGCCTACACTACATACGTGTTCTAGTATTCGGGGATACAGTAAACGGTTTGTGTTGTAGATTTGACTAGAAGTCAAAAAAATACGATGAATTGTTGGCTAAAAATTATTGTAGTAATTGAAATCAATCCAACCAAATTTCAAAAGGTATAATCCTAAAACTAATTTTTGGAGTATTATCGAGTTTTATTTTGATTGTTCGATATCAAAATTTTTAATCTGAAGCCAATTTCGGCGTTTATCCGTTTAGATTGTTTTTGAAAAAAATCATAGATATAATCTTAAAATATTAGCAATTTACCCCTACAATTGTATTAGAGCCGTCTTTAATTATGTATGATTTAATCATGGGTACAAGTAGATTTAGATTGAGCTAACTCTATTTTGTAGGCAATCTAATTCTAGATTTTAATGATCAATATATTTGCATGTTTGATTGCATAAAATTTATTGATTATTAAATTTTTCTAACCACGAGAGTTGATCGTGGTAAATTGATTGTGAACTCCTCAGAGGCATATGATCAATGTAAAGATGAATTGTTTTACAATTTTAAGTTCTTGTATTTTGTTTTAATGTAATCGAAAGTTGAAGAACGCAGTTATGCGGCGGCACATAGAATGCTGAACATAGATAATGATGTTCCTTAGCAAAGTAAAAAGAGCAAGGGATTATCACACATTATCAACCGGTGCCATGGATGGGACTAATGCCTATTGTGTTGTAAGGACCCGATTCAAACCTTAGTATTAGCAACGGTTAGCTCATGAGGTCTTAGGTCGCTAAAAGATTAGAAACTCTTGTTCAATTAAAAATCCTAATTCAATCCGAAAATCCTAGAAGACTTAACACTCAAGAGGTGTAGACACCCCAATCTAACCAAGATGAATCTTAAGCACCGATATCGAATGCGCTCCAATGACGAAAGTGTGAGAATCATGCTCAAAGATACTCCAAAGCAAGCAAAATCTAAAATATGGCCCAAAATCTAAATCCTAAAAAACCTTCAGGTCGTGACATCCCCATCCACACAGTCGCCACCTTTTTGAAAACCCTAGAAGAGGTTGTGTCCTTACTCTCACTGCCGTGACCTTTTTTGAAAGTCACGGCATCCTTTTCACCACCAAAAAGGTGGCGACCTGCACTATACAAAAGCAAAAAGATAGCGGCCGTCATTGTTACCCCCTTTTGAACAGGTGGCAGCATCTTAGAAGGGGTCTATGTTGCTCGCCTTGCCTATAAATAGGCGAAGATTCCCAGCAAAAAAAGAGATAAACATACCTGGAGGCCCAAACTCTGTTAAAATATCCCTCATTTGATATTCTCCCATCTATCCCATACTTTTCGTGTACGTGTTCTTACTTGTCCCGAAGGAGTTCTTGGAGCACATATATTGGCTTGGAGGTATCATATTCTCTAGGGGTGTACACGGTGCGATTTGGTTCGATTTTGAGCTAAACCAAGAACCCAACCATTCTAAACGGTTCCAAGAGTTTAAGAATCGAAACCGAAACATATGTATCATAGAACCAAACTGAACCAAACCGATAAATAACGGTTCGGTTCTAGTTTGGAACCGCGATTCTAAGGGGTAAGTATTTGTTACCTATTTTATATTTAAAGAAATTATATATTTATTTGTTTTATTTTTTCTATTAAATCTTTATTTTATTTATTTATATTAGTTTATTTTACATTTTCTTTTATCACTTGTTTCATATTCTTCCAAATAGAGATTCTCGTTTTTATAAATTATGAAGTATATTTTATTACTTTTTTTTATCTATTACCAATAGTTTATCAATTATATAATATTATGATGGTATGAGAAAAAATATAAAATAAAATAAAATAAAAAAGAAGTAAAATAAAATAAATAGTATTTTAATTTTTTTTATATATAGTACATAATATAAATATTATTAATAATTGACGGATCAGTTCGATTTTATACGATTTTTTAAAACTTAATCCAAGAATCGAATCATAAGGAACGGTTCCTAATTATTCGGAACTGGAACCAAATCGTACACCAAAAAACCCGAACCAAACTATACGGTTTGGATCAATCTGGATTGGTTTAACGGTTTCAACAGTTTTTTGAACACCCCTAAATTATTCTCGCCACTAAGGGGTCATTCGAGGTGGATACTCACATGTGGTAATCTTAGAACACCACGACTCTTCTTAAACACTCAACTTCTTTCTTCGACGGTGTCGTGGATAAGATTTTGATTGTTTTATTGTTTATTTCTCATTCATATTAATGTAAATGTTTATTTTTTTCAAGTTTTCATTACTAGCAGTACATTCATAACCTTCTGTTTCGTATATTTACAGTTGTTTACGTCATGTTTCGATGCTTAGAAGCACACTGAACACATTAAAAAAATTTTAAGGTTCTGAAACATGATGGCCGTGACCTTTTATGTCACGGCCGTGTGTTTTGCTAAACCTAAAATTACGGCCTTATCCTTTTTATATGTGCCGGTACATTTATGCCTTTTTATATGGACGGCCGTAACATTTTGTTGTTTTGGCCGTGACATTGTTTTAAGGCCAGATATGCAAAAATCCTTTTCAAAATCATCTGTTATCTATTTATTTCAACTTTGTACATCCTTTCGTTGCCTTGTTTAGTATTTCTTCTTTTTGAACCTCTATTTATTTTTCTGTTGGGTATGAATGGTAGATCTAACCTAGACCAAATAGGTCATGGTCTCCATTCTATACACCTCTATATTTACATGTTCTGAGAATATGTTAATATGGCAGCTACCTCATCTTCCTTCTTTTTTGTCACGATTGTTATATCCTGTAGTGACGGCCGTGATGTTTTTGTGAAGCCAGTATCATGAAAGTGTGTTTCAAGCATTCTATTATTCATATTTTTCATCCTATTTATTTCGTTTAGAGTTATTACTTATATAGAGGATGAAGGATGGTAGATCTAACCTAAACCCAATAGGTTATGGTCTCTGTCCTGCCCTATTCCTTTGAGCCTGTTTTAAGCCTCGTGTGATGTATATACCCTTTCTGTATCCTTAAAAAATCATGGCCGCGACGTTTATTTGTTACGGTCGTGTGATTTGTTTATCCTGTTCTTCACAGTAACCCTATTTTTGTCACGGCCGCCAGTTTGTGACTATGATTGTCACGGCTGCAATATTTGTTGCTATGGCCATGAGTTTTGTGCATGACCAGTAGCTTAAATATGAAGTTTAAGTCTCTTCTGTTTGTTCTGTATAGACTGTTTACAGCATAATAGTTACATAAATATTGTTGTATGACCCTTAGAATCTTACTTGTTTGTTTATCACTTACTCGCATGTTTTTTGCTTTGCTTTACTCAAATAATACGTGTGGCATATCTAGAAATAATAACCAAGTTACATAACCCTAGGATCGTAGTTAGATATTTGTTTTGTTGCTTGCTTTTGTTTGAACTTTCTTTAATTTCATATTCTGTATATATTACCTTTAAAAAGTTTACAATAAGAATCAATAATGACAAAGTAAAGGTCAACCTTACGGTTGTGCGAAAATGGTACCTAAACCTTCCATTTTCGTACTCTTGCCCCCGAACCCTTCTTTTTGATTTTTTTAATTTTTTTCAAAAACGAATAGCGGCTCCATTTTTCAAGAAAGGATGCTCAAATATATTGGACTTTTGTTTTAAAAAATATATATATTTTCTAAAAATAATAGAAATTCGGTGCGTCCCCCACGTGCGACCCAAAGCATCCGTAAGAGGCAGAACTCTAATATCCAAAGAAAACTCCCAACATCATAAAATTGATTAATTATCATGAAATATTAAATTAAAAATAAAAATTCTTTTAAAAAGAGTAAAATGATTATTTTGCTCCTAATACGCCAAAAAATTTTAAAAATTTAGAATTTGATATATGGACACCCTAAATTAAAGTTAAATTCAAATAAGTAGTAAAAGACAAAGTAATAACAAAAATAACAAAAATACTCCCCTAGTGATTGATTTGCCTAGGAGTGTGTGCCAAAAGTTACTTTTTGTGCTTTTAAGCTTTTTTTTAACAAAAAATATAAAAATCAAACCTCATTATATCTCAAAATTATTCAAATAAGTAATATTAATAATAATATAATATTTTAAGCCAACGAAAACAAATAAATCATTATTAAAGTTCTTACATATCTAATTAAGCCAAAAAGTTATATCTTGTCAAACTAGTTTAAAGTAACTTAATTGCCTACACTTAAATGATTAATAGTTGTCAAAATTTTTATAAACTATAATAATAATAATAACAACACTAAAATAATTTATTTTAGTAATTACAAAAATAAAAAAGATACATTAAATTAATTTTAAAACATTTTCTTGAATAATGTAGTACTAAAACACCACCAATCAAGCAATTAAAACAAAAATTAAACACTTTAAAACACCAAACAAGGCCTAGCCAGTTTCCCTTTGATTTTTCTGCAAAGTTTCAAATTTCAAACTTTTTTAAATCTCCCCACCTTCCATGCAACTAATTAGAATTAAGAAAAATCAAAAATATCCTTACACATTGATCATTAAACCCACTACCAAATTTTTCTATAAAAAGGACCCTTGAGCCCCATTTCTCTCCTTCATGTTTTCGGCAAGAGATAGAGAGAGAGAGAGAGACCAAACTTTGTGTGTTCTTGAATGTTTTTCAAAGTTTGGAGACAAAAGAAGGAAGAAAGAAGGAGAAGAAGGAAGAGGAGCCAAGGAAAAGCTAGGAGGCATCTCATGAAGCCAAGTCCCACCTACCTTCTACCATACCAAGTCTTTCTAAGGTAAGAAAACACTTCAAACTCTTTGATTTAAACTCACCCCAAACTCCCTTCAATCCATCTCAGAAAACAAAACCAAGAATAAGAACCAAACTATGAAATGAAATGGTGTCATGCTAGGAAAATAGGGAATGTTCAGGAATTTTTATGAGGTGATATGTGTTTGGATGTTGATATTTTCGAGTTTTGTAACTTCTATGAGTTCTGGAGTATTGATATATAAGTGTATAACACATGCATGTAAAGAAAATGGATCAAAAGCTTGACACACAACATACTAGATGGTTAAAACTAAGTTATGCCTGAGATTTAAGGATTTTGAGCTCTTTGCCCTGCTATTTGAAAAAATCATAACTAAATCTAAAACTATGATCTGAGTGTGTTCTTTATGTCTGGACTTAGGTTTTTATATTATCTTTCATATAAAATTTGTTTGAACTAATTCGAATGGATAGAACTCGAGATATAGCATTTCTACCAAAACATGTCACTTTTAGACCAATTTATATTGCAGAGCCAAAAATTCCAGTTTTAAACGTTAACATAGTTTAGGTTTTTTCATGAAAGTTGTAGCCAACATATTTATCTAACTATACTCCAAACATGAGCCCTAGAAGTTGAGATATGAATGGTCAAATAGCCTATGAAAGTCTCTGTTTTCTGTTTAGTGATTTATAGAACCCTCTGTCACAGCTTTTTGTGTAATCCAAAATCTCTGTTTTTAGTGACCTTCTTTAAAAGTGGTTTTCATGAAAATTGTTGGTAACATGTTAATCTAGTTTTTATCTAGAAAGTAGACCCAAAAGCCTCTATATGATACCCCAAATGATTTTAAAACTCTTTGTTAAAAACTAGCTCTGCTGAGTATTTGACGCCTCTTGAACACATTTTCTAAAATGACTTATTTCTCCAACGTATTTTATTTTAGAACTACCTTGAGCACTATTCATGAGACTCGTAGGGAACATGTTGAACCATAAAATATCCAAAATGGAGCTTAGTTGGAATTGATTGATACCCCAAAATCGAGACCAACAGAGACCCCTTTTCAACAAATTTTTTGTGTAATGCTGAACCGTTTTCACTTGTGAGGACTAAATCCCTTAGTTGCTTTTAGATTGGGCCTTAGTGTTTAACATGAGAGTTGTAAGGTGTATTTTTATCTATAATATGGCCAAAACTAGAATCTAAATCAAAGTCTAAATACCTCAAAATGTGCTATAGTATATAAATAAGTGATCGAAAGTTGGTTAATAAATGATTAAAAGCATGGTGAAACATATTTGTGTTGTGTGATATGATTTATATGTTTTATTTGATTTAAATTAGATGAATAATACTTTAATGTAAATATGTGATGAAAAATGACCAGGTCATGAGAATTGAATCATGTTTTGAAGGTTGTACTCCATGTTTTAACTTATTGTACCTTGTGCTATGTTGGTTTGTGTTATGCCATGCTATAAGTAGTTGTACTTTGTGATACATGTTGTATTGCCATAGGCATTGTCATAATTGCATTTATAGCACGTTGGAGTCCATCTTGTATATACCATTGTGGGTATGGGAATATTAGAGTTATCATTTCTTCGGTTCTAAGTCTAGGACATCCTTGGTTGTCGACTTTAGAAAATATTTTGGGATATATTCCCTATGTACACCCTGGGTACGCCTCCCGTGTATAATAATTGTTTATAATGGAAATTAATCGGCGCCATGGTTTCGTCGCTAGCATTCTGTCTTTCGTGACTTAGACTTTGAGTTGACACCGACGAAGGCATCACGGGTCTTAAGATGGGTTGATTTGGTTATGTGCACTGATTAATTGATTATTGGATATTGGTTGGCCAGAGAGTGATGGCCCGCCCCCATGCCGTTGCCATTAAGTAAAACAGCTGTGACACGAAATCTGGTGATGTGTTACTATTCGCAACGAGGCGCGATGATGGCTTTGTTGATCAATTGCCCATTAAGTCTACTCTTATAATTTTTGGCGTGAAACTCATGTTATGTCATGGGTGTATGTTGGATTGGGCATTCACATTACATTGCATTATCATTTCTTACATAATTAGTTACTTTTGTATTTACCTGCTTACCATGTTATATATTTCAAATTTGCCTGTCTCCTTAATTTATAAATGTTTTAAGTGTTGGATGAAATGTATTGTGGTGATTTTGTACTGTGAGATTTGGTTAGAAAGTTTGGAGTGTTTTCTTCTGAGTTTTACCTCATGGCATTAGTGCCACAGGTGAGGAGAAAGAGGCTTTTGAAGAAGAGATCCCCAACAAAGAAGGATACGACTACCAAGATGAGTTCTCGGAACAGGCGAATCTATACGACACATGAATGAAGAATCAAACCTTTTTTTGGTTTCCTTTCGTTCAGTTTTCGCGCTTTCATTGTAATTTTGTAAATTTCTTGTGAAACTGTAAAGATTTATGTATTTTTGGTCAGCACTTAACTTTTAATGATGTATTATGATATGGCATATCTATGAATGAAACGCTAGAATATTCTTTTATTTATACTTATGTACGTACCGACGTACCCAAAAATTGAGGTGTCACAGTTTGGTCTAGTCCAGGTTTGGTGAACCTTCAGGCCTTGAGTTTTGGGAGACTACGAGTTCTATAGCGTAGAAACTCTGTAGAGTGTCTATATTATTAATTCATCACTTATAATTCTAATATCTTAAAATCCTTACCTTAAGTTCCTCTTCTTGATCTTCTCTTCTCTTAGGATGGCATCCGATGTAGAACCCGAGGAGGAACCATGGCCAACATCAGAATTTGAAGACTCGAAATCGAAAGAGCTACTAGCAGGGGACGAGGACGACAAGGAAGAAGAGAAGACTGTTATTCATTACGACCCACTAGAGGCACCACCACCTGATTTAGACAAGGAAGAAGCCGTAAATGCAGCTATGTACTAGAGCCATCAAGACTACTGTAGAGATTATCGTGTGGGGTAAAGGGTATATGCTAGAGTCATCCCTGAGAGGATGTAGAGGTGGAAAACGACTGAGTCTTTTCTCTGATTCATGGGTTCGTTGAGAGTTTTGGAGCAGTGCGATGAGACCACCTTTCGTCTGAAGGTACCGTCGGGATTCAAAAATTGACTAGGAGATAGGCTAGATGCTAGATGGCTGCAAACACAGAGGCCAAGTGTCACGACTTATTTTCATATATGGCATTCGTGACCGGTCAGTGGGTCAAAACCCACCAAAGGCCTCTTTCTTTCTTTATTTTCCATTCCTCATTTTGAATTTTGTTGACTGATTTTTTTTTTCTTTTTAAACAAACTCATTTGAAGTCATCTCAACTTTGGAATAAATGTAAATCCTTCATTAAAAAGAAATCATTTCCATTAAACATTCCTTGTAAATCATTTCAAAACCCTCAGAGCTTCTAGTTGTGATATTAACATTCAATCTTATTAAAACATGCTAAATAACGAAATTGAAACGCAAAATTACAAAAATGGAACGAAACTAAGAGTCACTTAAAACTTTCTTTTCCCAGCTACCGTTTCCTCCATGCATTCAAGCGTCACCTAAAATTTTATCAGCGCCTATTAGCAATGCTAGTGTGAATTCAATGATATCTGAATTGTTAATCATTACATCGTGTTAGAATGACATTTTTTTAATAGTTAGCTAGAATTCGACAAGGAGCGACCTCACAGTTTTATACGGTGGAAATGATCATTCTTTATAGCCACATGGCCGTGACTCCACTTTTATTACCTCGGCTCGCTGGTACGCTTAACGTCTCCAAGCGGTTAGGATGCCATTTAATTTATCATTCTTTCATATATCGTTTTCATTCAATCCATTATCCGTTATTTAACAGTACTTCATATCAAGCATTCACGTGGTACAAAAATTAATTTAGATATCAGAGACTCACCTGACCTAGCAGAATTTATGCAACAACTGTGGCAAGAATTTCCAAGTCTAGGCAATAACACAAAGAACAATAATTTAGCTAGGGTTTCAAAATTATTCCTTTTTATTATCGAATTTTTATTATAATTATGTATTTCGTAAATTCTAATAATACGGTTATCATATATTATAAAATTATCTATTATTATTCTTTTATATTTATTATTTTTTTCGTTAATAATTGTCTAAAATTAATATATATAATGATAACATGGACTACCTTAATTTCATCTTTAGTTTATAACAAAAAAATATAAGAATATATATTATTTGTTTCATTATATATATAAATATAACAATATCAATTACGAGAACTACCTTATTTTTATAATATGCTCTTTGAAAAATATAATATTATTTGTTGCAATTATTATTAAGTATAAGATAACTCCAGATTAACCTATACCTAACTTTTAGTATTATTTTCTTAAAATATTTATTTATAATTAGTATATATACAATATAATAATAATAACATATAATCTATTCTTATAATTTTCTAACTCTTAACTTTATTATAAATTTCACTTATGATTCTTATTTAAAATATTTTCTCAAAATCGTAACTTAAATATTAAAATCATGCAAAATACTCTTTTTAAATAAAAACTTCACAGATTTTGTTATTTTTAGCAAATACTTATATATTTTATTAAAATTCTAACTTATTAAAACTAAAACCATAAAAACACTTGTTTTGTGTTACTTATAATATTTAAGCTTATATCTTTAGTATTCAATTTGTATAAATAAACTACTAATTAAATCCCATAATACATAATTTTTTATATAAGTTTTAAATTTTATTCTATATTTTTTTAAACTAAAAAGCAAAACAACAATAAACTAAAATACACAATCCAAACATGGCCATGCAAACCTTTAAAATTACTAACAGTGGAATATGCAACACACAGAATGCAAAATAGTGCCACACATGGTTCAGTGCAGGAATTTGGGTTGATTTTGGAATTTTTTGCCAAACTTTAGATTTGCCGTATGGCCAATTCGGACGTCAGTTTTGATGGTCGTTCGCGGCACGTCAGTTTTGATGGTCGTTCGCGGCTACTCGTAGACAGCTGTGAGGTGAATCTAACTAAACTTTTAGCGGTTGAAACAGAGCTCTGAGGTGACGGCTGTGGTGGTCCAAATTAAACAAAAAAAACTATTTTTTAACAAAAAATTTCAAAATGATAATTTTTTAGTTCGGGTTCGCCAGTGCAATTTATTGGCGATCAGAGCCGTTCACTAACGACGTTAGGGCATCAAACAAGTGGTGGTCACTGGTGGCAGTGGTGGTGGCCGTGTCATCATCACGTCCGTCACAATTTTGAAAATTCTAGAACAGGTCGTGTCCTTATTTTCACGACCATAACCTTTTTGAAAACCCTAAACCAAGCCATGACTTTCTTTGTCGCGGCCGTTCCCTTTTTATTCAGGCCGTGACTTCTGAAAGTCATGAATGTTCTTTTCACCATCATAAATGTAGCGGCTTGTACTGTACAAAAGTAAAAAGGTAGCGATCGTCACTGTTATCCCTTTTTGGACAAGTGGCAGCATTCCAAAGGGTGTCTGGCCTCCCACCTTGTCTATAAATAGGCGGCGATTCCAAGAAGAAAAAGAAGAGAATGAGCTTGGATAACAAAACTTTGCCAAAATCCATTCCTACCCTATATTTCGACATTCATTTTATACTTTTCGGCCTTCGTTCGAGTTCTTGCTTGCCTCAGAGGAACTCTTAGAGCGTATATATTGGATCGAAAGTATCGTATTCTCACCACTAAGGGGCCATTCAAGTTGGATATTCACACGAGGTAATCTTAGGATCCCGCGACTCTTCTTAAATCCTCATTCTCTTCCTTTGAGGGTGTCGTGGATAAGGTTTCTATTGTTTTGTTGATTGTTTATCATTCATTTTAATAGAAATACTTATTTCTTTTAAGTTTTCATTACTAACAGTATCTTTGTAGCCTGTAATTTCATATACTCACATTTGTTCATATTTTGTTTCGATGCACACAAGCACACTGAACGCATTAAATGTTTACTAAGGTTCTGGAACATTACGGCCGTAACTTTTATGTCACGGCCGTAGGTTCTGTTAAATCCATAGTGCCGGCCGTAACTTTTATGTCACGGCCGTAGGTTCTGTTAAACCCATAGTGACGGCCGTGACTTTTGTTATATGAACTGCTACATTTATGTCTCTTTATACGGACGACTGCAACATTTTAATATTACTGCCGTGAAATTGTTTTAAAGCCAGAAGTGCTAAACTCCTTTTCACACCTTTCTGTTATATGTTTGTTATATGAACTGCTACATTTATGCCTTTTTATACGGACGACTGCAACATTTTAATATTACGGCCGCGACATTGTTTTAAGGCCAGAAGTGCTAAACCCCTTTTCACACCTTTCTGTTATATGTTTATTTCAAGTTTGTACATCATTTTATTGTTCTGTTTAATATTTTTTTCTTTTCATACCTCTGTCTATCATTCTGTTAGGTAAAGGATGATAGATCTGGCCTATATCTAGTGAGTCGTGGTCTCCATTCCATATACCCTCATATTTGCATGCTTTTAAGGTTATATAAATGTTACGGCTGCCATCTTTTTGTTAATGTTTGTTACGGCCGTCATCTCTTTGTTATGGCCGTGTAGTGTTTAAGAGATTAGTAGCATGTAAATATGTTTTAAGTTTTCTGGCATTCATTTTTGATATCCTGTATATTCCGTTTAGAGTTATTGCTCACATTGAAAATAAATGATGGAAGATCTAACCTAAAATCAATAGGTTGTGGTCTCTGTCCTGCACATCCTATTCGTTTGAGCCTGTTTTAAGTCTTGTGCAATGTTTATACACTTTCTGTACCCTTAAAAACCATGGCTGCGATATTTCTTTGTTACGACCGTGAGATATTTTCATTCTGTTCTTCGCAGTAACCCTATTTATATCACGACCGCTGGTTTTGTGATTATATTTGTCATAGCCGCAACATTTGTTGCTATGGCCGTGAGTTTTTGTGTATATTCAGTAGTTCGAAACAATGTTTTAATCTTCTCTGTTTTGTTCTGTACAGCATGTTTATAGCATGTTAGAAACTGAAACTTTGTTGCATGTCCCTTAGGTCTTTATTTGTTCATTTTACTACTCACTCGCATGCTTTTCGTTTTGCTTTGCTCAAACTACATGTGCAGCATATCTAAAAATAACAACCAAATCGCATGACCCTAAGAATCGTAGCTAGGTTTTACCTTGTTGTTTGCTTTTGTTTGAACTCTTTTCAACCTCCCATTCTGTATATGTTACCTTTAAAAAAATTTATAATAAGAATCAACATCGACAAAGTAGAGGCCAACCTCGCGGTTGGGCGCGAAGGGTGCCTAACACATTCCATTCTCGTACTTTAGCCCCCGAACTCTCTTTTTCTCTAGTTACGCTTTTGAAAGACCCATAACCTTCTTTTGTTTTTCTTGATTTTTCTCAAAAATGAAATGTCGACTCCATTTTTCTTAAAAACGTGCTTGGATATCATGGACTTTCCATTTTAAATAGAAAAAGAACACTTTTCTTAAAAACGATAGATACCCGATGCACCGTTCCCCCTACCTCGAAAACACCCACAATTTTTCTGGCGACTTCGTTGGGGACTAATTTTTTAAAAAATTAGAAGAGGGCTTAACTTGGAATGTCGATGGTTCCTATTATAAACTTTTTCATCAGTACTTGCATTTGCATATTTGTATGGTTGATTCTCAAACTCCCGCTCTGCCTACCCGATACCTCGATCAGTTTATTATCACAGGGTTATATCGGGAAAGCCAACAAGCATTCTGGGCACCTGCTCTCATAGATGTTGCATAAAGAGTTATTGCGCACCATTTGACGATGTCTTGCGCCATTCCTGGCATTGGGAGGTATATTATTGACTCTATTAAGAAGGTACACTGAGTGAAGATCTACTAGCCTTTTCACTTACATATAGATTCTTAGAACCTTTCTTTTAGGATCAATAAATCTTTTAGGGTTATGTGATTTTTTTATGAATGCTTTTGTTTGTACAGTAGCACCCCGATTAGGGTTAGCCTTCATTTTCCCGATCCGTCATTAAGGGAGAGCTGTTTTGAGTTTATGTGGGAGTTTTTCGGTTTGTACGAGTCCATTTTCAAGAGTGAGTTATTTTGAGTTCGGGCCCGGTAGATGAGTTTTTTAGTTTGTGTAAGCCCTTTCAGTTCAGTGACTCGGGATAATAGCGTCAAGAAGAGAAGAACCTGTATGCACTTGGGTCCGATCTCCAAGAGAAATATTCAAATGTACTAACTAGTTGAGATTACCGATGGCAGATCCATAACTGACCATGGCTGACATGATGAGAGCAATCCCGGAATTGCAACGGACAGTCGAAGGAGTTAGTACTGCTGTGACGAATTAGGCCAGGGCCCAAAGTCAATGTCAAGCCCAGATCCAAGCTTTGCAAGCCCGGGTTGTGGACCCTAATGTGGTTGTTCCAAATGACCCTGAAGATGGTGTAGCAGATAACATTTGGGATAGTAATGTGGGACCCAAGGTAGCCCTGCTAGCAGCTGTACAACCCGTCCGGCCATGAATTTCAGAAATCTTGGCCACTAAGGAGTTGATCTTGTCTGATAAGGTCGACAAATTGGAGAAGAGTTTGAAAAAAGCTCGAGTAGTCGAGGATTATATGCTAGACGTCAAGGGTCTCTGCCTATTCCCTGATGCTGAGTTGCCTGAGAAGTTTAAAATGCCCGATATGGAGAAATTTGATGGGACCGGGGACCCGAGGATCCATTTGAGGATGTATGTGGGAACTTTGTCGCCAATGGGTATCAATGACCAATTGAAAGCCTAGCTTTTCCAGCGGTCTTTGTTAGGGGCTACTCAGAAATAGTTTCTGTCTTTAGATGCTGCAAAGACGAGAACGTGGGAGGACATTACTACTACATTTATCAATTAGTATAATTACAACATTCAGCTCGATGCCACCACTTGGGAACTCGAGACCACCCGACAGGAGGCTAAAGAATCTTTTGTCCAGTTTTTGACCCGATGGAGGGTTAAGGCAGCTAAGATGACAAATCGACCCACTTAAAAAGAACAAGTAAGAATGGTGGTGAAGAACTTGTAATTGTAATTCTGCAAGTATCTGATCACACAACCATTGATGACATTTGAGCAAGTTTTTGATGCGATGGTACAAATAGAGGATGCTTTGCAGTCTGGGGATATTGAGAAAGGAAAACTGAGTCAGAAAATGAATCGAAAGCCGTATTCTAATAATCAAAATAATGCCACCAATGCCGTAAGCCGGAGTTATGAAGTGAGCTTGTTGAATCTTAACCTGAATCAACAAGCCCATCTGTTTAGCCGGCTGCCCAAAACCCACCCCAAAACCAGAAGAGAACCTTCACCAAACTCACTGTGCCTTTGACATCAATCCTGAGTCATCTGATTGAGAGGGTCTCCTAAAGCCTTCGGAGCCGACCCCACCTCCAAATCCTTTGCCACCCCAGTATAATCCTACCCAGTACTGTGCCTTTTACCAGGGGCATGACCATTTAAATAACAATTGCATGAGACCTCAGCATGGGATTCAGGATTTGATCGATTACAAAGTGATTCCCCCACCCACTGCCACTCATAATTTGAATGTTACTACCAACCCTCTTTCGAATCATGCAAAATAGCAAAATGTAAATGCCATCGAGGGAGAGTTTGAAGGATTTGATCCCACCAAGTTCATAGTTTTCGTAACAGAACCGAAGCCAATTATAGATTTTCCATCCGGGCAGGAGGTGTTGTGGCTTTTATCTGGGATTTGATTGAGGATGATTCTTTCACCTTGCTAATTTTCATTATCTATGAGGAGGAAACCCCTTCCCCTACCAATAATGAAGAAGATGAAGATGTCAAACACTTATGGGAAGATTTGGTCTACCTCGAGGCATTGGATGATTTGGTAGAGGCCGAAATTGACATCAAGTGACACGTCCTAACCACCCCGAGCAATGATACAGTCTGGCATCAAGGGGCAGCTTAGTTTGGGGAGGCTAACCTAAGTTTTGAAGTGGGAGAAGCAAGAAAAGCAGTATCAGAAAGAGGAGAATCTTCAAAGGAAAAGGACATTGACAGTGAGAACGTGTAGGAAGAAAATTCGCAAGTCAGTAGGGAAGCCGAGGAGAAGAAAGAGTAGAAAGAGGAAAGTACTCCCCAGGTAAATTTGTTAAGAATGGCAAGTCTTGCATTTTACCCTTCCACATACATTGTTCCTCTCGATAAGTCGAAACCAAGGATGCCTCTACATGAGGGACCTATCTCATGTTTGTTGGAAGCCAAATTGCCAAGATCATTGTTTTTGTAAATAATTTTCGGTAAAAATTAACTGGACGAAAAAATGCCAAAACGGGCTCCAGATAAAACTTTTGACGTCGAACCATCAAAATTAAAACCTGTGCAACAAAAGTTAATTTAGAAGAATACCTTTTACCAGTCAAATCTTCTACTACGTTTTTGATTCCGTGTTAAAGCTCCCGTCAGACTTTCTACTGTATTCTCTTATGCGATTCCCGGATATAGTGTGTGCTATAATCCTCCGAGAACTCATACCGGCAGATCCTGGATTGCTTTAGTCTCGAAGACAAGTTCTAAAACTAGTTCAGCCTACCCGCATATTTATAGGGTTACAGTAGGAACCTTTAGAGTAATTATGAGTAAGACTTCTAGTGGAACACAAACACTTATCAGTAGTTTTCGCAATTAAGCAAATTTTATAGCGGTATCTGCAATTATGAAAAACTAGCAGCGGTTTCTGTAATTTTTATAAAATACTGAATTACAGTTCACACCACTAAAGAACTTTAATTGCACTCTAACCCATAATCTCAAGACCTTCTTGCTTGAGCTCTGGTTATTAAATGCTTATAATTTCTCACCACGTTAAGATTTTCAATATCTGCCAATTAAATTTAATTACTGACAATTTAATTTAATCGGTATCTTATAATTTCTTAAGTTCTTCTACTTAACTTATTTGACCGCCGAATAATCAAATCCGCCTGCAGGGTTTGGCCCGGTCAAAACTTATAAGCTTTCTTAAGGGGGTATCGTCAATCCCGATATTTCGGGACGTGAATTCCGTCAATAATTAATATTCACCATATAATTAATATCATTATCCAACTCACCGAAAATATAGACCCATATGAGATTGCATCCTCTAATGAATTAAAACAACGAATATAAAATATACGCAAATCAATAATTATTTCAGAATTAAGAGTATAAGCACTATTCATAATAACATTGGGGTGTGAATTAATTTATATAGTCAGTATAAAATTAATTACCCCAATGTGTCCCGT
>JAULJZ010113141.1:0-11471 GCA_032270985.1 Heliamphora pulchella
TGCTGTGTGAGTGTGTGTGTGTTCTGTGTGTGTAATGTGTGCGTTGTGTGTATGTGTGTGATTAATATATAAATTCTGTGTGATTAATATATAAATTCTATGTGTATATATATACATATATATATACTGTGTGTGTATATATAGTACATATATGCTGTGTGTGATATATATATATAATGCTGTGCGTGAGTGTGTGCGCTGTGTGAATATATATGCGGCTGTGTGTGTGTAATATATTATATACTGTGTGTGTATTGTTTGCAGTGTGAATGTGTGTGTATATACTGAGTGAGTGTGTGAGTTTATATTTGAGTCCTTGTGTGTTAATTATATATCATGTACATGTGTTTTTCGTGGGAATTGTTTGGTTGTACAAATCTTAAGCCTAATGTCTAAAATTTAAAAAGCTAAAAAATAAAAAAATAAAAAAATAAAAAAATAAAAAAATAACTAATTTAAAAAAAAAATGAAATTTAATTTATCTAACAGAAACTTAAAAACATTAAAATAACAAGAATTCTTAGACTTAAAGATAAAGAATTTTTATTCTCTTTTATTTAAATAGTTTTACACCATCTTTAAATAATTGGTTTTACTAAAATAGGTATTTCAACATAGGTTAAAAGATTTTATTACTTTGTTCAGGTTAAGGCAGATTGCATAATTAAATCTTTTAAGAGTTTAAAATATAAATCACTGTTTAGTCAGTAGATTAATTAATCTCTTGCCTTTCCGTTCTACCACTGTATGGGGTTTAGAATGCAGTGGTATGTGCGTTTTGTAAATTGTTTGGGACTCATTTGGTTGCAATATATTTGCTTTGATTAGAAGACAACGATAAATATCAATAGGGTATTTTCACTTAAACATTCTTTTTAGTATCAAATCAAGTCTTTAAATTTAAAATCATCATAATTCAAAAGGATGGATTTTCTTGATAAGATAAAATGTTTTTCTTATTTTACAACATGTGGTATTTTTTTATTAGAAATTTAGTTCTAAGACAGAATTTTATACGATTATTACTAAAGATTGCCATATATTGTTTTAAAATTTACAAAGGTGTAAGATTCGTACTAAAATTGGTATATTTTTCCATTGTGTTTAGAATTGAAATTATTGAACAAAATTGATTGATTTCTACAAAAATCAAGGTTTGTCTTCTAATATCTGGATTAGTTGAGTTTTTAATTATTGCTTTTATAATGATTTTGAGGTGCACCACAATTATTGTTAAAAATGATTATAAAAATGTAGATAAGAATGGTAGGATAAACGGCGTCCCGACCACTGGGGGACGATAAAGTATACCAGCGAGGTGATGTAATAAGGGTGGCGGGTCATGGCCAGGTGACTGGAAAATGATCATTTTCCACTACGGGGTAGCTCCTCGGATTTTTGACAGAACCGTTTATTCGGACATCATTCTAAAAATGGAAAGCGAATAATGACTCAGATATCTATGCACTCACACTAGCTTTACTAATGTTGTTGTTAAAATCATTTTCAGGTGATGCTTAAAATAAATCAATTGGAGTGGATTCATCGTTTTCCTTTCCTTTTTATTTCTTCTCTCTTATGATGTACTCGTAAACATGATCTGCACTGGTATGCTCTGGAAATTTTTGTAAAAGTTCTAGCTTAGCTTTTGTGAAATTAATAAAATAATGTTGTTTATTTTCATAAATTATAAAAAGAAAAGCTTAAATAAGAGGCCTTGGGTGAGTTTAACTTACTGACCGGTCACGGACGCCGTTCTTAGAAATGGGTCGTGACACAAAATCGTTCCTCTCGCCAAACCCAACACATTCAACTCCTTACTTGTTTTCCATTATTCACATTTTGAAGATTTTGGGTTTGAACCCTGAATTGACCATCTACATGGGTTAAATTCAACAATTCATCGATTTTTTCACAACCCTCAATTTAACTAATAGTCACATCAATTTCAACATATGTGTGAGACCCTGACCCGTTTCTTTTTTCGGCATTTTCCGACGCGCGTTGCGTGTTTTTATTGCTTTTGATGCATGATCGGGCTTAGATATGCATGCAGGGTAGGTTCTCGGGGCCATGGGGTGTTGCAGCGCGAATTTTGAAAAATTTTAAAAAAATATATTTTGGAGGTTTATAAATATCTCGAGTTAGATATTTTTAAAAATATATTTTCAAAATATCTGTGAATTCCTTTGGGTGTCGTGTTGGTGATTGGCCTTCCTCTAGTGGTTCTTAGTTAATAGAATTACGGGGTTCTATTGATTGAAATCATGGAGAGGGGAGTTAGTTGTTCCTCGGTTCGGTTGGCGTTGTGGTTTTGGGGGTCGTGAGGTGGCCCGGGGTATTTTTGTGATGCCGTCCTCGGGTGTGACATGCGTGGTTTGGTTTAAGGTGGGGTTCTGGTGAGAATCGGTATGAGGGAGGTGTCAAGTGTTGACCTTCAGGTTAGGTATTGGTTGTCCCTGTGAGTGGACGGGTCCCGATTTGTGGACGGGTCGTTCGTGTATCGAATGACGGATATGTGGCCTGTGAGGTCTTGTCAGGTATATGGTTATGTGCAGTTATAACTGTTTCTTTATGTAAGTGGATTACATGGCATGATATCTTATGTGTATCGTGGTCGCATGCTGTAGAACTCAGAGTTTTATTAGGCATGGATGTGACGGATCTGTAGGGCACATGCATGTGGTGTATGTGGTATGTTATATGCATTTAAATCCTGACTAGGTTATGCATAGGAATTTTCAGTATTATCCTGTTATATGCGGTGTTATCCCGTGGTATGCGGTCTTATCTTGTGGCATGCAATTTTATCTCGTGGTATAATTCGTAGTCGGCGGTCCTATCCCGTGGCTTACGGTAAAGTATACGGTTTCATCCCATGGTCTGGTTTACAATCTTATCCCATGGTGTGCGGTTTTATCCCGCGGTGTACGGTTTTAACCCGTGGTTGGTCTATGGTTTTATCCCATAGTATACGGTTTTATCTCGGGAATGCATATTTACGTTTGCATCTCTATCTCAGTGTTAGGACTGTGATTGCGGCGTGTGAGGGCCGGTTATATGTATCATGGGTTGTATGTATTGTATCATGGGACTGATAGACCAGCTTTCAAATTATTTTAAGAGTCGTGTGAATCGCAATCTAAAAACTGTTTTCCAACTGTTTTTAGGCTCCTGTGAGTGAGTCAAACATGGTTGTATTCTCGCTTTCCCGTTTGCATGTGAAAACTATTTTCAAGGCTTGAAAGAGAGTTTAAACCTGTACTTCAGTTTCCTAGCATGTTTTGTTTATGCTGCATGTTTGTCTAGTTTCTGCTGAGCTTTGGCTCACGGTGTGGGATCTATTTTTCTTCAGGTACCGGTCACGCTGGTTGATCTGGAGGTGCCGGAGGAGGTGGAAGAGTGTAGTCTTCCTTTTCGTTAGTTTTGTTACATATATGTTGTAACATGTTTTCTCAGCGTCGGAGCCTTATAATGTAAGCCATTTTGCATTTATATAGAATGCATGTATGGTTTACTTTGAGAGTGCATTCTCGGCTGGGTATCGTGTTTGGTTATTTTTGGGGTGTTTCACGTGGCCCAGAGTAGGGGGCGTGACAGATTGGTATCAGAGCTCTGGGTTCGAATACCTATGAGCCGTGGGAAGAGGTTGCATCACCGTGTAAGGTTGATTGCGTGTGCTTGACTGCATGTGTTTAGATGTTTTGATAACATGAACGTGATAGCATGCGAGTCATACGTGAACGATGTGTATATCTGAGTATGGGGTTGAACCTTAGGAGTGATAGTCCTGCCTTTGGGCGTCTGGATTAACAAACTTGGGAGCCAAGTTAGAAACGCGTTTAGCTGACGTGATTTCTAGCCGGGAATCTGAGTAGGTTATCCAGATTGACACGTCATTCTTGTCGCTTCTCCTCGGTATGTTTAGCATGAACCTATGTGACTATGTGTTAACATGCTTATGTGGGGTTTTGTTTAGCATGAACCTATGTGACTATGTGTTAACATGCTTATGTGGTTAAGCGTTTATGTTCATGCTATGTGCTGTATCTTATATGTCATTTTCTTTCATATAAACGTGATGTCAGCGAGACGAGGGCGAGGCCATGGTCGAGGCCGTGGCTGTGCTGTTGGGCAAGGGGATGTTCCTATCCCTGATGCTGAGGATGCTAATGCTCCCCAAGTACCTGTTGACATGGTAGAGTTGTTGCGTGCACTGGTGGGTTCCATCGGCCAGCTAGTTGAGACCTCTAGAGGTGAGGCAGTTAGGGAGAGGGTGCCTGATGCGAGGGCTACTATGGCGATGTGGGAGTTTAGGCGCATGGATCCGCCTATCTTTGCTGGGGATCCTGACCGTATTGTGGCGACGGAGTGGCTGGAGTTGGTGACGCGGATCCTCGACACGCTGCAGATTGTGGAGGATGAGTTGTGGGTTTCTTTTGCCACCTTTCAGCTGAGGGGTGCTGCTCACGCTTGGTGGAAGTATGCTAGGACTATTGTAGGAGGCACTTGGGCAGCTTTTACGGGAGTATTTTTGAAAAAATACTTCCCAGCTTCGAGGAGAGATCTATATAGGGAGGAGTTTTACACTCTTACCCAGGGGGGATGGACGTCATGCAGTATGAGTCCAGGTTCACATGCTTGTCCCAGTTTGCACCTGAGTTGGTGAGCACTGACGAACTGCGTTCTATGAGGTTTGAGCGGGGTCTGAGACCGGTAATTTGGGAGCGTGTGGTAGTGATGGGGAGTCGTGTGTTCACGGAGCTAGTAGAGGCAGCAGCGAGGGTGGAGAATACCATGAACGAGATCCGAGCGTCTAGGGAGGCCAGGATACCACAGGGTGGAGTAGAGGCGCAGACAGCTGGGCGTTCCAGCAAGCGGTAGAGGTCCTCTGATCCCAGTTTTCATCCATCTGGATCACAGCAGTTCTCTGCACCATCTCCATCTGTGGCTTCATCAGGGAGGCCAGAGTAGAGGGAGGTCAGATATTTTTGATGTGGATAGCCGAGGCATCGTGTACCAAATTGCCCGCAACCGAGGCAGTCTCGGGACCTACAGTTGAGGCAGGCTCAGAGTTCCATGTAGGATCAGGCGCAGGGGACGGAGTTGCTGGTTTGTTACAGATGTGGTCAGATTGGACACATCTGCAGGACTTGTCCCCAGAGGGAGGATGCACCGAGCATAGCTGGTACACCACAGAGTTCGTATTTACGGGACCGACAGCAGCATCCAGTAGTTTAGACTTCCCAAGCGACGATAGGTGGGGGTGCTTCAGTTCAGTTGGTACGACAGCCGACCCTGCTGAGTGGCAGACAGGACAGAGTGGGGTGGCCCCGAGTGTATTCACTTGCAGCACCTGGTTCTTCGAGGGCACCGACAGCGCGTGATGATGCAGATGTTGATCTCTCTCCACTGTACTGAGGTACTTTCTGAGTATGCAAGCTTTGAGCCAGTTTTCTTCATTGCATCTGTTTGGGGTTGGTTATGGATCCCGTGGATGGTATGCTGTGTTGAGGCAGAGGTTGGTGATGATGTGAGGTTGGGATGGGTTGTAGATCCCGAGTCTGTGAGATAGTTGACCATTATTTAGGACGCCTGACCTTGTTTGACTATATCCTAGGAATCGTTTGGCTGACCATCTCGTGCACCTGTGTTGATTGTGATCACCGGGTTGTTTCTATTAACCTTGAGTTGAATTTTGGGGGCAAAATTCCTTTAAGGGGAGTAAAGTTGTGAGACCCTGACCCGTTTTCTTTTTTCGGCATTTTCGGACGCGCGCTGCGTGTTTTGTTGAAGCATGTTTTTATTCCTTTAAATGCATGATCGGGCTTAGATATGCATGCAGGGTAGGTTCCCGGGGCCATGGGGTGTTGCAGCGTGAATTTTGAAAATTTTCAAAAAAAAGATATTTTAGAAGTCTATAAATATCTGAAGTTAGATATTTTTAAAAAGATATTTTCAAAACTTAACTTCTAAGTTTCCTCATTTTTCTCTCTGTCTTTTCTCTAACTTCTCGGGGGCCTGGAATTCGATTTTCGACAATCAGACTGTGGATTCTTGGTATTGGCATCGTGGGCTACACAACCATCCGGTCAAAATTTGATTCCAGCGAAGCTCAATTTTGCTCGTGGATCGAGGCGTCGAGTTTTTAACTCACCGAGGTAGGATTCTAGACCTGTATGTAGTATAAGGGTGCTATGGGTAATCGGGTGTCTTTTTACCGGTTAGATCTCCGTAGATCTGACTTTGTATCAAAATGGGTTTTTGGGTTTAAAACAGATTTTTCGTCGATTTCGTGGATGGAATCGGGTATCGAGAGTTTCTTTTGTGGTCTTGGTGTTAGGCTTAGTCGTGAGGATGTTCACGGGTGTTGATTTGGAGTTCGAAGGTGTCGATTCGAGGCCTAGAGGGTTGAACCTGTAGCTCAAAATCGTTTCCTGCCGAGGTTCGATCGACTGAACCATGTGGTTCGGTCGACTGAAGTCTGGTTTTGGGGTTTGATCGACCGAACCTATGGGTTCAGTCGATTAAACCGTGTGTGACGCGTTTTGGTGGTTTCCAGTAGGGCGTTTGGTCGACTGGGGGCTTAGGTTCGGTCGAATGAACCTGGGTAGCCTCGTTTTGATGGTTTTGCTTGGGTTTTGGTTTTCAATTGGCGTCCTACGGTATTCAATTGATTGATTTATGGGAATTGGTCAATTCAAATACCTGTGGATTCCTTTGGGTGTCGTGTTGGTGATTGGCCTTCTTCTAGTCGTTCTTAGTCAATAGAATTATGGGGTTCTATTGATTGAAATCATGGAGAGGGGAGTTAGTTGTTCCTTGGTTCAGTTGGCGTTGTGGTTTGGGGGGTCGTGAGGTGGCCCGGGGTATTTTTGTGATGCCGTCCTCGGGTGTGACGTGCGTGGTTTGGTTTAAGGTGGGGTTCTGGTGAGAATCGATCTAAGGAAGGTTTCAGGTGTTGGCTTTCAGGTTAGGTATTGGTTGTCCCTGTGTGTGGACGGGTCCCGATTTGTGGACGGGTCGTTCGTTTATCGAATGACAGGTATGTGGCCAGTGAGGTCTTGTCGGGTTATATGGTTATGTGCAGTTATAACTGTTTCTTTATGTAAGTAGATTACATGGCATGATATCTTATGTGTATCGTGGTCGCATGCTGTAGAACTCAGAGTTTTATTAGGCATGGATGTGACGGATCTGTGGGGCACATGCATGTGGTGTATGTGGTATGTTATATGCATTTAAATCCTGACTAGGTTATGCATAGGAATTTTTAGTATTATCCTGTTATATGCGGTGTTATCCCGTGGTATGTGGCCTTATCCTGTGGCATGTGGTTTTATCCCGTGGTATAATTCGTAGTCGGCGGTCCTATCCCGTGGCTTACGGTAAAATATACGATTTCATCTCGTGGTCTGGTTTACGGTCTTATCCCGTGGTGTGCGGTCTTATCCCGCGGTATACGATTTTAACCCGTGGTTGGTTTTTAGTTTTATCCCATAGTATACGGTTTTATTCCAGGAATGCATATTTACATTTGCATCTCTATCTCAGTGTTAGGACTGTGGTTGCGGCATGTGAGGGCCGGTTATATGTATCATGGGTTGCATGTATTGTATCATGGGACGGATAGACCAGTTTTTAAATTATATTAAGAGTAGTGTGAATCGCAATCTAAAAACTATTTTCCAACTGTTTTCAGGCTCCTGTGAGTGAGTCAAACATGGTTGTATCCTCGTTTTCCCGTTTGCATGTGAAAACTGTTTTCAAGGCTTGAAAGAGAGTCTAAACCTGTACTTCAGTTTCCTAGCATGTTTTGTTTATACTGCATGCTTGTCTAGTTTTTGCTGAGCCTTGACTCACGGTGTGGGATCTATTTTTCTTCAGGTACCAGTCACGCTGGTTGATCTGGAAGTGCCGAAGGTGGTGGAAGAGTATAGTCTTTCTTTTTGTTAGTTTTGTTACATATATGTTGTAACATGTTTTCTCAGCGTCGGAGCCTTGTGATGTAAGCCGTTTGGCATTTATATTGAATGCATGTATGGTTTACTTTGAGAGTGCATTCTCGGCTGGGTATCGTGTTTGGTTGTCTTTGGGGTGTTTCACGTGGCCCAGAGCAAGGGGCGTGATAATTTGGGTCCCTTAACTCCAAAACCCCCAACTTTCATGGTTCAAACCCAATTTCAAATCCTAGTTCATCATATATCTCAATCCAACCTTATGCGACAACAATGTAAAGATGGAAACATGTTAAATCTTCCATAGATCTAAGATATAACCTTCATTATCATTAAACGCAAACCTAAGGCTTCAAAAAAAATACTAATTTCATGCTTTTATGTTCATAAGTTAAAAAATACGACACATATCATGAAGTTTTTCAAGGAAAGTCTTAGATCCTGCCTTTGAGATGTTAGATCCACAAAAAAAGCCCCAAACGATCTTCAACCCAAGAATCTCCAACCACACGGTGAGAATCAAGCCTCTAACATCTAGATTGAGCCTCCAACGGGCAAATGATCAAGATGGAAGCAAGAAATCCTCTCAAGAAGGGCCAAAGAAGCTCCAATAACTCTCCAAATACAAACCCTAGCTCACACACAAGCTCTAGAGATTGAGAGAAGAGGAAAGAATGAGGAAAGCAATCCCAAACACGTAACTTATAGCCTCTGCCCGACACAGACCGATTTATCAGTCGAGACAACTACACTATTGGTTCGATTTTGAACAAGCATTTGTTCTTCATTCGAACTTCAAATAGGGTCATTCTTGTGTTTAAACTGTAGCCCCAGAAGTCCACTTTCCCATGGTTCTAACCCCACACCAGGATTCATTTTGTACAAAAAGATATGACCAATGAAGTGAAGGTATGTCACTTTCCTCCACGCCCTTTTTGCATATTTTTGTCCCAACATCTTCTGGAACCTTATTTTCTTCATCGAACATATCTCAACATGTGCATCCAAACTCAGAATACTCCTCAATGGCTTAATGAAATTAAGATTTTTATTCTTACGCAAATTCAATAGTTAATCATTTTTTAAAATAAAATGGGTCAACTCACTACAAAAAGTAAATGAAATCAGATGCTAAAGAAGGTGAATTGATAGAGAGGAATAATGGGTTTCAGGAAAAAGAATAGGAATGAACAAATGGCTCTTTTAAATTTAAAGTACGTGTGGGTTTTAACTTGGTTATGAAAATGTTCTTTTTTTGTTGTTGCATAAAATCATATTCATTCACACCTGTAACGACCCGGTACGTGCTTATTTTATTTCTCTTTGCTTCTAGTTAAATGTTGTGGTGTGGAAAAATTTTGAGTTCGTGTTTTAAATAAAATAGACGTTCATGATCTAATTAATAAGTTGTTGAATAATTTTAAGGTATAAGACATTGATTAATTTTGACAAACATGTTTATGAAAAAAGTTGAAATGAGGTTATGAGAATGAAGTTGGAGGTTGGATTTTAGTTCAAAGAAATTTGATGGATTTTAGGTTCAAGGATTACCGCTCGAGCGGTGGGAGTCCACTCGAGTGGACTATCAGGATAAGTTTAGAAGGTTCTCGAGCCTTAGAGAAAAATTAAGGAAAAATATATAATTCCCATATAAGTCCAGCCACATGAGACACATAAGTTTCATTTCTCTTCTCATCTTTTTCTCTCTACATGAGAAACCACCACCATTCCCTCAAAACCCTAGCTTTTTACAACCCAAAATTGAAGATTGAGGCTTGATTGTGAGAGATCGAGGGTGAAGATCAAGTTTTGGAGTAAGGAGATTGAAGATAAAGTGTTGAGGAGGCAAGAATACTGTAAATCCAAACCCTAGGTGGGAAGATTTGAAGGGTTACAAGTTTTAGAGCAAATCCAAGGTAGGATCTAGATTCTCTCATATGTTTTTGTTGATTTGGGTTGATATATTGATTATATGAGTAAATATCAAGTTGATTTCATGTGAGATTTGAATATTTGATAGATGTGTGTGGGTTGAGTTGGGTTTTACGAAAATGGAGATTTTTGGGAAGTGATTAATCTTGATTTTTTGGAAGATTTGTGGATTAAAAAGGGTTTATGACATTTGGAACTTAAGGTTTTGTGTTGGAAATAATGATTTAAAGCTAAATATTGAGTTGTTATTTGTGTTGGTATTTAGAACTTAAAATAGGGGAAAATTTGGGGTTTTCTCGGGTGCCAGCCGTGGCGTTAGGATTTAGGGGTCGAAAACAAAGAAAATTCAAAATATATCTTGAAAAAATATTTTAGCACCTTGAAAATTAAATTTTAAAAACCCATTTTATCGAAAATAGAGTCGTCACTTAGTTTTTGAGAAAAAATAAGAAAAACAAAAAAAATAGCCACTGATCTTTAAAGCGTTAACCAGAGAAATAGGGTTCGGGGGCTAAAATATGAATCGGAGAAGGTGTTGGGCACCCCGTTCGCCCAACCATAAGGTTGGCCTCTACTAATCATCATCGGTTCTTTAATAGAATTTTTAAATTGCATGCAACTAAATAAAATGGAGGCAAAGAGAGAACATCCAAAATCAAATATGAAAATTACATAACATATGTACATAGCACTCCAAATTAGGACAAATAAAGGGATTAATTCATAAGTCCTATGACATGCAATTTTTATCTAAAGGATACTTGGAACACACACGCATGCAATTTTACAAAAAAATAAACTAAACTAGCATGATTCAAATGAATAGGCTAAAGATGCTAAAATAACTTAGACATGATTTGCTACAAAATAAATTAAATTACTCTAAAAATACATTTAAAGAAAATAACCAACACATGCATAAAATTCATTTAGAAAGAAAAATGAGAACATGATAAGTAGTAAAAATAAAAGATGCACAAGAATTTTATGTTTTAAAAGAGAGAGTCTACTAGCAAAAATAAGTATGTTTTAACAAAATAGAGTTCAAAGATTTAAAGAAAATAAGGGAGAAATTTATAAAAG
The DNA here is from genome assembly GCA_032270985.1 of Heliamphora pulchella. Taxonomy (NCBI): domain Eukaryota; kingdom Viridiplantae; phylum Streptophyta; class Magnoliopsida; order Ericales; family Sarraceniaceae; genus Heliamphora; species Heliamphora pulchella. The sequence continues at coordinate 10,974 of JAULJZ010113141.1, forward strand.
AAAATTTATACTAAGAATAAGAAAACTAGAAAATGTTTATTGAACTAATGAGAAAGAAAGCTAACTATTTTAATTTTAAAAGGAATAAAAGAAAATAAAGAGAAAATAAAACAAAAGGGAAGAAAATTGCATTGAAAGATTGATAATTAAATTAAAAGATTTTTTATGATTTTTTATGGTTAATGAAAAAGAAAGAAAAAGAAAGATAAAATAAAGTTATAAGAAAATAAAACTAGAAAAAGAAAATGAAGAAGGAGCCTTATAGGAATAATTACTAACATGAAGGGAAAGGAAATACTAATAAAGAGAAAAATAAATTAGCATTAAGAGAAAAGAAAATTGGACATTATAAAGAAATTTAAAGCTAGTAATGAAAAGAAAATATTAAAAGGAAGAAATTATACTAATATAAAAGAGAAGAAAAAGAAAATAGAAAATAAAAACTAAAAAAAGATATTAAATTAACTAAAAGAAAAGAAAGAAAAGATAAATGCTAAT
>JAULJZ010113152.1:0-11471 GCA_032270985.1 Heliamphora pulchella
TTAAAATCATTATAGTTTTTGTTTTTCATGAAAATCGCATACGTCGTTTTTTACGGTCACGACGTCGATTCAAAAATCAACTTTTTTTCGCTACGCCGCTCCCTCTCACAACATGGAGGACCAGGGGCGACACCAGGGCAAGGAATGCATTTGAGAAAAGACTTGATTCAAAAATCAATTTTTTTTCGCTACGCCGCTCCCTCTCACAACATGGAGGACCGAGGGCGACACCAGGGCAAGGAATGCATTTGAGAAAAGACTTGAAGAAAGTTTTAGTGTCCCTTTTGTGTTCTATATCATGTTTGTACATAAGTAGAAATGGACTACTGTAATAATATTGTTGTTGTAATGGACACTTGAAAACCCAAAGCATGTGATTGTAATTTTAAACGCATGAGGATATGGTTATTTGTTGAAAATCTTTATTTCTTTCAAATACATTTTGAGTTTAACTCACAAATGAAACAAATGTCTAAATGGGTAATTTCTTATACAACTCGGTCTGGTATTAGTACACGGGTCCCCGGGGATTTGGGCCATGACACAACACCTGCCCAATTTTATAAACAGTTAACTAAAAATAGTAACCCCACATAAATGTATACACAGCCCACTAAAGTGGAGCAAGCACCATAAACCTATATGCCACCTTATATAATATCCACCAAAAAATAAGAAACCAGCCTGCCTAATTGACACAAAAGGAGACAGCAAACTCAAACAACTGCTAGGTGCACGGCCTGAACGCACGCACCCACAACACACACACCCGGACCCCCACACAAGCCATAAGGGGATGGCTATTTACATAAATGAGGAAAATACAGTAGCTTAACAAACTAAAGAGCATACCCACTAAGCCACTAGCATAAACCAAGTCACGATTTGCAATTTTAGCCGCCTTTCCTCTCCATCGAGTCATGAAATCCACGAACAACTCTTGGTCCTCATGTCGGGTAGTTTTAAGTTCTCGGGTGGTTACGTCTAGCTGAACGTTGTAGCTATACTGACTGACAAATGCTGTGGCGATATCTTCCCATGTTTTGGTCTTAGCTGTCAGTGTTGTATACTAAGAAACTATGAATTTTATTAGTTTTAGTATTTTATTTTATTTTTTAATAAAATTATTATCTATTTTATGAGAATCTTAACGAGCAATATATGCAATATTATTTCTTTAATGCTATGCATGGATGTCCTTTATTTTGTACAGTATTTAAGCTGGTGTGTAGAGTATAGTTTGCACACAGAAGACCAGATTATAGGTTCTTGCAGAATAGAAGTTTACGGTTCACAGTTTAGATGGATTTGGACAAACTATCAGTACGACTGTAGCACAGAGTTTTAGTAGGTCTGTCTTAGTTACGGGAAATAGATAATAGTGTCGTCTATTGTTTCGACTCTTTATGCTAGCACACTTTGTGATTGAATAGGACCACATTGGGGTAATTAATTTTATACTGACTATATAAATTAATTCATGCTCCAAGGTTATTATGAGTGATTGTGCTTTTAATCATGAAATAATTATTATTCGCGTATATTTAATATTCGTTGTTTTGATTCATTAGAGGGTGCGATCTTTTACGGGTCAATATTCCCAGTGAGTTGGATAGCGGTATTAAATATATGGCGAATATTAATTATTGATAAAATTCACGTCCCGATTGTTCGGGATTCAAAATACCCCCTTAAAGAAGCTTATAAGTTTTGATCAGACCAAACCCTGTAGGTGGATTTAATTATTTGTCCATCAAATAAGTTAAGCGAAAGGGTTTAAGAAATATCAAGATGCCGATTAAATTAAATTGTCAATAATTAAATTTAATTGGCGGGTATTGAGAATCTTAACGTGGGGAGATGAGTTAAGAATTTAATAAAAAGAGCTCAAATAATCGGTTTTGAAAATATGGCAGGGAGTGCAATTACGATTCTTTAGTGATATAAATTATAATTTATGTTTTTATGAAATTGTCTCAGGGGCAGACGGGTTTTTATAATTACATTAGAAGCCTAAATCATATTTACTCCACAGGCCTCTACTGTAGCTCTCTATATATATGGTTATGCTAACCCGAGTCCACATGTTTATCCCACACATTTATTCCACACTAGATTAGGGTTTTCACGTAAATCCTAAGAAGCTAGATTAGCAGGTTCACGATTGCAATAGATCGTAGCCCACCCTACGTAAATCCTAAGAGGGTTGATCGGGACTTCAACTCAAAGGATTCACATTCGTGGTTGTTCCAGTAACCGAAATCATTCTACCAGATTTCGAAATGTATAATTCAGAATCTAACTTTAGGTGTACGGGTTTTATTTTGATCATTCGACATAAAAATGTTTTAAACTGGAGCCTATTTCGACGATTGCCCGTTTAGTATTTTTATCGAAAACATTGTATTCAAATCAATGATCTTGACAGCTTACCTTCAACAATTAGTATCAGAGTCATTTTGATTAATCAATATGGTTTAATCGAGGGATCAGTTGCTTTAGAACTGTGCTAACTTTGTTTTGTAGGTATTCTAATCCCGATTTTATGATCATTGTTATATTCATGTTTGATTGAATGGTTTGAATGATAATTTAATTTTTTTAATCACGATGGTTGATAGTGATAGCTTAGGCTTTTTAGATCGATTGTGAGCCTTTGAGACATAGATTTCAATGTAAAAGCTTTATTTTTTCTTTAGATATTGTTCGATATATGTAAGAATAGGTTTGAATACACGAAGATCATGCATTGGCGGCATCAGAGGTGGTTTTAGGTGTTTTAGAGCACAGATCGTGGTGGTTTTTCCATTGTTTTTGTGACAGGTTTTTCAATAAGTTTTTTGCAGTTTTTAGGCTTATAAAATAGCATCCTATTCGGTGGGTTTTTTTAGGTTTTTTTGGTTTTTCAATAAGTCGCATTCGGCGGTGACGGTTCGGGTCATATTCGGTGGGTTTTTGAGGTGTTTTCGAAACTGTTTTTGAATAGGTTTTTAGGCATAAAACAGTAGTAAAATATGGATGAAAAATAGTCTAAAAGGCTGTGAAAAATAGACGCAAAGAGCGGCACGAAAAATAGCGACAGAGGCAGCGGCAGTGGTAGGGCTGTTTTGATGTTTTTTTGGGACTATTTTTGGGGCGTTCTTTAGAGCATTATAAAGTTGTATGTCAGTGCTAAAAATAGCAGGAAACTGGAGCTGAAACAACCATAGAAGGAGCAACAAAAAGCGACGGCGGCGACTACTAGGTTGCGGCAATGGGGGCTGTTCGGCCCTCATTGAAAGCAATTTTCGGGGCTGTTTTTATTCTGATTTTTTGACAGAAAAATAGCATATTTTGTGATCTATTTTTCAGAAAAAATTGGGGTGGAATTGGACGTTAGATGAGGCGGCAAAAGACATGCGAAGGTGATAGCTTGGGCGGCTTTAGTGGTGGTCGGCAGTGGCTGGTAGCTGGGCAAATATAGCTGGCTGTTTTGGTGGTTTTGGGACTCGGGTGGTATTGTATAATTATAACACTATGTTACAAAGATTCTTCACAGGTTTCGAATGCTGGGAAGCTTATTCTGATAAGATTGAATAATTTCAAGCTTATCATTTAACAAGAAGCTGAAACTCAAAAGAGTTTTTATTTGATCATAAAGTCGGGGCATATATATCTTGTATTTATATTTATTTAAATTGCGTGGATGATATATATCTATTTTATATTCTCTGTTTATTTTAATTAATTTGGAAAAATTCGGTTTTAATTATTTTTGGAAAAAATAAAATAAGATTTTCAAATAAAATTAATTTTTTTGAAAGAAAATTTTAGATATTTTATTTTGTTACATAATAATACGTTTAAGATGATTTTTTTTATTAAATCGGATATCTTGAAAAAACGTGAAAATTAAATTTGAATTTTGAATTAATTAAGTAGAAAAAGTTTAATTTTAATGTATTCTTCTTTTTTCGAAAAAATGTGTAACTGGAAAATAAAATTAAATTCTTAGTTTTTCATTTAAAATTATTATTTTTTAAATAAATAAAAATTTTAGAATATTTTATTTGTTACACATTAAAACACGAAAAGATGGTTTGAAAAAATCGAAATCTTTCGGATCGTGTGGTTTTTTAAAATTAATAAATTTATTTTAATTAAACAGTTTTTATTACTTTCAATTTGTTTTAAAAAACTAAGTGGGAGATGAAATTATTCACAGATAAATCTCGCGGTCTCCATCACTAATTCGTAGGTGGTGTAATTAATTCTGCGTGTTGGCAGTAAGGCCTTCCTCTCTATCGGATAGGATTAATTGCGGTATCGCCGGTACGAGCCTCCTTCAAGGGTAATTCTAGATAATTATTAGTATGAATCACTTTTCTATCTGAAGAGTTCATTACGAAGCGATTGATTCGAAATTAGGTGGGGGTTAACACTTAGCTGTAAATAATAGTATTCTCTCCATTTGAGTCACTTCTATTATTTGCTTGACCGAAAATATGTTAGTTATTTAATTTTACTTGTCACAGTCTGTTGCCTGTATAGTAAAATTAATAAGAATTGGTCTGTCTAAACAAACAATGGATAGTAGACATCCTCCCATCGAGGTATGCTATTCATTGGGTTCTAGGCTGTTGGCAAATTTTTCTTTTTTAAATGGTAGAGGGAACCTTCTAAAATAAAATTTAAAATTTTTGCTCGTCATAATTAATGGTTTTTAATTATGTGATTCTCAGGATTAAAATAGTTTTCAATCCACTCGTGATCATACTCAAAGAAAACAAACTAACGGGACCAAACTACGTAGACTGGAAAAGGAACTTGGATATTGTCTTAACTGCCGAGGACTATAAATTTGCATTATCTGAGATTTGTCCATCAGTATCTGATGAGGGGGCGACCGAAGTAAACCCAAGCTTATCAAAAGTGGCAAAAAGCTAATCAGATGATTTGCTGTTACATTTGGCTTCTATGTTAAATGTATTGCAGCATCAGCATCAGCACTTTTTTTGAATTTTTTTCATTTTCATTTGTTGCATGTAAGGTGGGAGGCTTTTGAGACTTACACAAATCAGATATGGCAGCTAGGGAATTCAGCTAGGGTCAGTTTGGGGCAGAGCAAATCTGATTTTGTACAAATTTAGGGTTTAAATTATGTTTTGGTACCATATTGAGCAAGAAAACGCATAAAATAATTAATTTGGTGTATCTTTTTGGTGTCTTTACCTACTAAAATCTATTATTTTTGTACGTTTATGATTAATTTAGTATTCCCATGAATTATCATAACTTTTATAGCAATTGATTAAATATGTGTAAACTTTTTAGTTAAATTAAGCTAGTCTGATAATATTTGACTTTTTAACTTATTTTAGTGTGTAAAAACTTCATTAATGGTTTGTTTACTTTTGTTAGCCTATATTATTATATTATCATGTATATTACTTGTTTTGATAATCTTGGGCCATCATAATTCGTGATTTGTACAATATTTTCTCATTTTTGAGCTAAAAAAGTAAAAAAATGACTTTTTGAGCACACATCCCAAGGTAGCCGGCCACTTAGGGGTATTTTTATCATTTTTGTTGTTATTTTGTCTTTTGTTACTTAATTGTATCTAAATCTTTGATTTAGGGTGTCTGTGTCAAAATTTAAGTTTTTAAGATTTTTTCTATACTGGGGTAAAATGACCATACCCTAATTATGAGCATTTTTGATTTTTAACCTTACATTTTGTGTTATTTACTTAATTTAAGATGTTATGAGTCTTCTGTGAGTATTAAGACTTTACCTCTGAGTATTTGGTCTTTTTATGATTTTCAGATCGAATTAGGTTTTAGGTTAAGTTATGGTTTCTTATCTTTCAGCAACTTAAGACCTTGTCACCGTTGCTAATATTAGGGTTTGAGCCAGGTCATTACATTATCATCGTGGTGCACAAAATGAAAAAAATGAGCAAAAATGCATAACATCATCGTAGTGAACGAAAATAAATGAATGCTGGAGTTTGTTCACTTTTATGCACGAAGCTGAACAAAAATGCATAATATTATCGTGGTTCATGGTAATGAATGATTTTTTGTGTGCGTTTACTTTTACGGACGAAATAAACGAAAACGCACAATGTCATCGCGATGCCCAAAAATTAATTATTTTTGGAGTGTGTTTGCTTTTATGCAAGAGAACAAACAAAAGCGCACAATATTATCGTGGTGCACAAAAATGAACGATTTTAGAGTGTGTTCGCTTTTATGCATGAAAATGAATGAAAAGGCACATTGTCATCGCGGTGCAGGACAATAGATGATTTTTTGAGTGTGTTTGCATAAAATTGTCTTTGCGGTGCACGATAATGACGAATTTTTCGAGTGTCCATGCTTTTAGGCGCGAAAATGAACAAAAACGCATATCGCCATCGCAGTGCACAACAATGAACGATTTTTAGAGTGTCTTTTCTTTTATAAATGAAAATGAACAAAAACGCACAATGTTATTGCGGTGCACAAAAATGAACGAATTTTAGAGTGTGTTTGCTTTTATGAACGAAAATGAATGTAAATACAAAATGTCATCGCGGTGGACGAAAATGAACAATTTTGGGAGAGTGTGTTTTCTTTTATGTATAAAATTAACAAAAAAGCATAATGTAATTATGGTGCACGGAAATGAACATTTTTTAATGTGTGTTTTCTTTCGGGACGAAAATGAACTAAAATGCACAATATTATTGCAGTGGACGAAAGTGAATGATTTTTGGAGTGTGTTCGCTTTTATACACGAAAATGAACGAAACCGCATATTGTTGTGGTGCATGAAATTAAATGATTTTTTGAGTATGTTTGCTTTTATGCATGAAAATGAACGAAAATGCACAATATTATTGTGGTGCATGAAAATGAACCATTTTTGGAGTGTGTTTTCTTTTATGTACGAAAATGAACGGAAATGCATATTGTCATTGCGGTGCATGAAAATCAATAATTTTTTGAGTGTGCTTGCTTTTATGCACGAAAATGAACGAAAACGCATAATATCACCACGGTGCACGAAAATGAACATTTTTTTGAAGTGTGTTTGCTATTGGAACGAAAATGAATGAAAACACATAGTATTATCGCAGTGCACGAAATGAACGATTTCTGGAGTGTTTTTTTTTAGGCACGAAAATGAGTAAAAATGCACAATGTCATCGCGGTGCACAAAAATGAACGATTTTGAGAGTATGTTTGATGTGAAGAATGAAAATGAACGAAAACGAACAATGTCATTGTAGTGAATGAAAATGAATGATTTTTAGAGTGTGTTTGCTTTAATGCATGAGAATGAAGAAAAACACACAATGTCATCGTGATTAATGGAAATGAACGATTTTTTGAGTGCGCTTGCTTTTATGAACGAAATGAACAAAAGCGCACAATGTCATCGCGGTGCATGAAAATGAATGATTTTTGGAGTTTGTTTGCTTTTATGCACGACAATGAACTAATGAGCATAATATCATTGCGATGCATAAAAATGAACAATTTTGGAGTGTGTATGGTTTTATGCATGAAAATAAACGAAAACGCATATTGTCGTCCAGGTGCACGAAAATGAACAAAGACGACAATGTTATCGCGATGCACAAAAATGAATAATTTTTAGAGTGTTTGCTTTTATGAAAAAAAATGAACGTAAACATAAAATGTCATCGTAGTGCACGAAAATAAACAATTTTGGGAGTGTATTTGCTTTTATGCACAAAAATGAACAAAAACGCATAATGTAATCGCGGTGCACGAAAATGAACATTTTTTTAATGTGTTTTCTTTCGGGACGAAAATGAAAGAAACAGCACATTATCATTGCGGTGCACGAAAATGAACGATTTTTTGAGTGTGTTCACTTTTATGCATGAAAATGAACGAAAACGCACAATATGATTATGATGCACGAAAGTGAACTCATTTTAGAGTGTGTTTGCTTTTATGAACGAAAATGAACGAAAACGCATATTGTCAGTGGTGCACGAAAATCAACGATTTTTGGAGTGTTTGCTTTTATGCAAGAAAATAAATGAAAACGCATAATGTTATTGCGGTGCACGAAAATGTACATTTTTTTGAAGTGTGTTTTCTTTTGGAACGAAAATGAACGAAAACTCACAATGTCATCACGGTGCATGAAAATGAACGATTTTTAGAGTGTGTTTGCTCTTATGCACGAGAACGAAGTAAAGAACACAATATCATCGCGGTGCACAAAAATGAACAATTTTGAAGTGTGTTTTCTTTTATGCACGAAAATGAATGAAAATGCACATTGTTAATCCAGTGCACGAAAATGAACAATTTGTGAAGTTTGTTTTTATGCACGAAGATGAATGAAAATGCATATTGTCATCGCGGTGTGGGACAATGAACGATTTTTGGACTGTTTTTGTCATGACCCATTTCTTAGAACGGCGTTCGTGACCGGCCAATGAGTTAAAAACTCACCCGAGGCCTCATTATATATATATATCTCTGCAAAAAAATATAAAAATTCATATTTTATTATTTGCACAAAACTAAGCCAGGACTTTTACAAGATTTCCTAGAGGTTATTAGTGCATATGTTAAAATTATCATGTTCGTGAGTATAGCATAAGAGAGAATCTAAGGCAATAAAAGAAGAAGCAATAAGATGCATCCATTCCAGCTGGTTTATTTTACGCGTTACCTGAAAAATAATTTTTTAACAACAACATTAGCAAAACTAGTGTGAGTGCATAGATATCTGAGTTATTATTCGCTTTCTATTTTTAGAATGATGTCTGAATAAACAGGTCTACAAGTAATGCAGGGAGCTACCCCACAGTGGAAAATGTGTGGAGACCCAGCGTGTTTATTATTATTTATTAATTAATTTTATTAATGTACTTAAGTTAACGGAAATGGTTTTTGATGACTAATGGCGTATGTTGTATGTGTTTGGCACGGGTAGAGATCCTGGGATATTAATCAGTAATTAATTCTGTGGTATTAGAAAGTTTTAATTGACGTTATTTAATGTTAATTTAAATGTGAATGGGAATAATTGTTTTTTGATAAATATTATATTTGGCAGGTGCGGGAAACCCGGGAAATAAAATTGAGATTTATTTTAATGTTGTGATTGAATTTATTTATTTTAATTAATAAATGCTAAAAATGAGGGATTAAATGAGGAAGGATCATGTGTATATATATATATATATATATATATACACATGTATATATATAAGTATTAATGGTGTGACCCACCAAAAAAAAAAAGAAGAGAAAATTAAAAGCAAGGGATGACTTTCCAGACCCGTCGAGGTCTTCTTCTTCCTCTCTTTTTCCTTCATCATTCTCGTTTCTTCCATGGATGGAGACCCAAGTTTTAAAAACCTAACTTCTCTCTAAAAATTTGAGATCTTCCACATGAAATTGGTTGCTGCCGATCCGGATTCAAGTAATATGCAACGAGGACTTCGCAACAAATCTATAAAAGCTCGAAATGGTGGAGGCTGAAAATCAAGGGTTTGATGAAATTTGTGAAATCTTGGCGATATTTGGGTTTTTTAGCTTCAATGAGGTAGGATCTTAACTATACTTTGATGTTTCGCTTAGATATGAGTTGATTTTAATTAAAACCCTTTGAAAATCCAAAAATGGAGGAGATTCAACTAAAATCCTAGTTATTTTTGGGGTATTTGATTTAATTCCTTAGTAGTGTTGTTGAAATGATAAAATTGGAACATATAAGTAATTGATTAAGTTTTGTAACTTGAAAATGTGAGGATTAAATATTCAATTTTTAACAAATTTTGGAGATTTGGAAACTTTCCATACAAACTCTGTGAAATCTTGACCCATTTTCTTTTTCGGCGTTTTCGGACGTGCGTTATGTGTTTTCATTGCAGCATGTTTTATTGCTTTTGATGCATGATCGGGCTTAGATATGCATGTGGGGTAGGTTCTCGGGGCCCTGGGCCGTTGTGGTGCGAATTTCAAAAATTTAAAAAAAAAATATTTTAGAAGTCTATAAATATCTGGAGTTAGATTTTTCAAAAGGATATATTTTTCAAAACTTCTCCAGTAAGTTTTTCATTTTCTCTCTGCCTTCTCTCTAAGTTCTCGGGGGTCTGGGGCTCGATTTTCAACGATCTAACTGCGGATCCTTACTTTTGGCACAGTGCACTACGCAACCATCTGGTTAGATTTTGATTCTGGCGAAGCTCGATTTTGCATGTGGTTCGAGACGTCGAGTTTTTAACTCATCGAGGTAGGATTCTAGACCCTATTGCTGTATAAGGGCGCTATGGGTAAACGTGGGTGTTTTTAACGGGTAGATTGCTGTAGATCTGCGTTTATTTCACATTTAGGTTTTTAGGTTTAAAACTAGTTTTCGGCAATTTCTATGGATGGAATCGGGTGTTGGGAGTTTCTTTTGAGGTCTCGGTGTTAGGCCTAGGCGTGTGGATGTTTGCGGGTATTGGATCGGGGTTCGGAGGCTTCGATTCGGGGTTTAGTGGGCTGAACCCGTAGCTTGAAAAATGATTTCCGTCGCGGTTCGGTCGACTGGAGGTGAGGGTTCAATCGACTGAAGTTGTGGGGTGTTGGTTTGTGATTTTCGGTTGGTTCCTTGGTTTCCGATTGGTGTCCTATGGTATTCAATTGATTAATTTATAAGAATTACATGATTTAAATACTTATGGATTCCTTTTGGGGTTTAGTTGGTTGTGTGGTAGTTTCGGGGATCGTGTCGTGGCCTCGGGTGTGCGTTTGAGTGTCGCCCTCGTGGGTGATGTGCATGGTAGATACGACTTGTTGATGCACGGTTAGGTGCGTGGTTTGATGTTGGGTTTGTGTTGGCGTGGGTGAGCGTCGTGGGTCTGTGATGACCGTGTTAGGAGTGTTTAGGCCAGTGGTGGTCATGTGGGTTATCCCCGTGAGTGGATGCTAGTTTTGACGGGTGGTGCCGTATTGTGGTTTTATATGGTTATGTGCATATTTAACTCTGTTTATTTAGGTACAGAATATGTAAATGAATTACATAAGGTGATATCTTTATGTGTAACGTGATTTATGTTTTAAAACCTAGAGTTTTATAGGCATGTGACGTGGTTTGTGGAACGTCGTGTTGATACATGGTTTTATGTTTTAAATCCTGGTTTAGGTTTGCATATGTGTATGAAATGGATTAGATGAATCTGTGATCCAGTAGATGTAAATCCTGGTTGATGATGCACGTGTGCGTGTGGGTGTATGAGGTAGGCTACAAAGTTGGTGTATGAGGTAGGTTGCGAAAGCCGGTGTGTGTGCGATTGGGGCTGCGGTAGTCATTCGGTTAAAGTCCGAGAAGATGCATTAGTTGGGGCTGTGGTCCTTCGGTGAAAGTACGAGAAGATTCATAGATTTCATGTACTGCATATTGGGACGGATAGACCAATTTTCTTAAAAATTGTATTATCGGCCTACGGGAGTCGAAATACTGTATTA
>JAULJZ010113163.1:0-11471 GCA_032270985.1 Heliamphora pulchella
TCATCGAGTAGTTTTGGTTCTGGTGTTGGAAATCATTTTGGCCAGTCTTTCTTTTGTTTAGTTTTAGTGTTGGCAAAATTTCATGTATAAGATTTGAAGGTTTTTGACTTTTTAGAAGTAACGTATGCTTTGGGATTGGTGAATCTCTAGTGACTCATGTTTCCCTCTTTTGATATTAAGATATTTATGGTTGTTTAAGTTTACTCCTTGTCTATCTCTTGAGCTGTCGGTCTGCGGCGGGATCTTATCAATTTGTGTAGGATTGGCGCCTTGCGGGAGCGGGGTGTTACAGCTTGGACCATATCGGGAGTGAGTTTGGATCTGGTCTCATTTAGTACCCGTCCATCTGCACTGAAAGTCGACTCCGAAGCAACTGTAGAGACAGGAATGGAAAGTATATCGCGAGCTATCGAGGCCAATACTGGCCACAACACGTCGTGCTGTTTCTAATAATCTAAAATATCAAAATTATCTTCATCTAAATTTTTTATAGCATCAAAATGACGTCGCCTATTTTAATTGCATCAAAATTTTCTATAGCATCAAAATTATCTTAATCTAAATTATCTTCAGAAAGTCGCCTATTTTTTATTATAGACCAATCGTCGCTACGACTTCATGATAAAGTCCTAAATGCAGATTGTATTGATTGTGGTATTATATGCGTTTTATATTCATCATATAAATATTTAAATGTTTCATTTATTGGGTCAAGTTGGTTTGCATTACCATAAATATTTTTTAAAAAATATTGTAAATCAATATTTTTACTCATAGGATCTAGTATGCAAGTTATTATAAAAATATGTATTATTTCATTATAATATTTATTAAATTTATCTTTCATACTAAATATTATTTAATAATAATTTAGATTGATTAAATATTCATCAAATATTGTTATAATTTATTTTAATTGCAGTAAAACTAATGGAGTAGTAGGAGTGTAAATAAAAGAAAATAATTTTGTTACTTGATCAAAAATTTTATAAATTTTTTTATATACATTTAAATTATCACAATCACTAGGCATTGGTGGAAAAAAATTAGTTTCTATATTCATTTTCAAAAAATAAATCAATTGCTTTTCTTTGTTTTATTGTTAGTTGTAACATATTATATGTCGAGTTCTACCTAATTTTTATATTATGTTGTAATTTTTTATATTTTACATTTTCTTGTTGATAAATTTTTTTATATATATTAACTCTCCTAACACTACTATTTATACATCTTATTACTAACTTAACTCTTTCAAGAGATTCATTATAATATTTAAGTCTTTCTTTCATAATTAAATTTAAATATGTGCGGAACAACGAACAGAAAATAAAAAATCAGATAATGAAAGCTGTAAATGACGTTTTAAATAATTAACACATTCATTATTATAAGAAATATTATCTAAAGTAATAGTAAAAATTTTATTTACAATGCCCTATATAACTAGTTCTTACTTAATCATTATACTTAAAGAATGACTGGTATAGGAAAATTTTATAGTTTTAAATAAAATTTTTTTTACATAAATTTCAATCATTATTTATAAAATGTGCTGTAATACATTAAAATTCTTGAACATTTCTAGCAATTCATAAATCAGAAATTAAACTAATTTTTTCTTTTAAATTTATAAATAAATCTATCAACTCGATTTTAATTTCATCAAATCTACTTAAAACTCTATTTCTTATAGTATTTCTAAAAAAACGTTGAAATTGCAGAACAAATTTAGTTTGTATCATTTCTTTAAATGCTAGTTGTTCACTCATTGAAAATGGTTATTTTTGTTTTATTATATAATCAACAACATAATTTTGTGCGCGGATTTGTTACCACGAAAAATTAATAATATTACCAGGATTATCCCTACCTATTTGCATCTGTGAATTGATATTAAGAAGTGAATTTTTTCGGTGACTATCAACATGTTGACGTAAGTGGCTAGTGCCACTAGATGTGTGACCCAAAACTAGTATATTACAAATTTTACATTTTTTTTAACAATAACGGTGCTATCATTATTTTTTCGAAAAATTCTCATACATTTGAAACTTTTTTGCTAAATGAACTAACAGATGCAGATGCAGATGCAGATGCAGATGTTGATGAAGTAGTGAGTGGATTAGAAATAGGAGCAGGGAGAGTGGAATTAGAATCAGTAAGTGAAAATGTGAAAATATTTTTTTCTTCATCAACGGTAAAAATATTCGGATCAATCGATAAAAAAAATTATAAAAATCTTAATAAATTTTTTTAAAAAAATTAGAGAATAGAGAATAGAATTTAAAAAATTTAAAATGAAATAAAATTTAATTTTTTTAAAAAAATTAAATAGAATTTTAAAAAATATATTCAAGATTTAATTAAATATTACAACAAATAAATTAAATTGTAGAAAGTTTAATTATTTTAGAGACTAGAATTTAAATTGCAAGAAATAAATTAATAAATTAAAAAATAGATACTAGATTTTAAAAAAATTAAAAATGAAATAAAATTTAACTACTTAAAAAAATTAATTAGAATTTTAAAAATATATTCAAAATTTAGTTAAATATTACAACAAAAAAATTAAATTGTAGAAAATTTAATTTTTTTAGAGATTAGAATTTAAATTGCAAGAAATAAATTAATAAATTAGAGAATAGAGACTAGAATTTAAAAAAATTAAAAATGAAATAAAATTTAATAAAATTAATTAGAATTTAAATAAAAATATATTCAAGATTTAATTAAATATTACAAAAAATAAATTAAATTGTAGAAAGTTTAATTTTTTAAGAGGCTAGAATTTAAATTGTAAGAAACAAATTAATAAATTAGATAATAGAGACTAGAATTTTAAAAAATTGAATTAAATTGAAGAAAATTAAATTGCAACAAATAAATTAAATTATAAAAAATAAAGCAAACCGAATTAAGAAATTTCGATCTTTAGTCTTGATCTTGATCGATTTGTGTTTTGATCTTAATCTTAATTTTTGATCTTCACTACTTGATTCGCCAACAATTGCATCGAACCCAAATATCATCAAACCCGAATATCACCGAGTAATTAGAGAGAAAAATTAGAGAGAAGAGAGATGTTTGGATGAAAAAAAATGAAAATGGGCATCCCTATTTTTTGGGAAAAAATTTGTATTTAAAAAAAAAAAAAAAAAACAAGCCGTTGGCCGGGTCCAACGGTCAAAAAATCATCACCGTTGATTTTCAACAAGAATTCGTCAGGACCGTCTGTTTTCAAAATCTGACCGTTGGGGGAGGAGAGAGCCAGGCCCAACGGCTAGCCTAGACCCGGGCTCGTGGGCGGGCCTAGCACCGGGCATTCGGGCGGGCGGGCCTCGGGTTGGCCCGGCCCAGCCCACAGGCTTGGGGGTGCAGCCTAGGCTCGGCCTATGAACAGTACGGGCTGGGCCGGGCTTGCACTGTGGTAGGCTTCGGGTCCCCGTCGAGCCTCGGGCCATTTTTAGACCCCTAGTGACACTCCTTACGGCGGAGGCTGCGATCGGCGACGATCATAACCGGCGACACTCCCTCTCATGGCGGAGGCTGCGATCACCGACAACCGTTAGCAACAACACTCCCTCTCACGAGGTATAATTGTTTGATTGGAATTTGTTTTGTTAGCCCAAGGGCTTTTTATATTGATTTTGATAATTTTTATAAATTTATTTTTTAAGAATAAATTGCTTTAAAAGGATAATATTTATATTTTTTAAAAAGAAAGTATTAACACATCTTGAACAAATGAGTTGACACCTTTAACCAAAAAAAATGACGTATCTCTCAAAAGGATTAAAACATTTAAGTATTATTGAAAAAGAATATTCTGTGTTGTCCTCATTGAAAATTAAGTCAAGCACTTTAAAGGTAAAGAATACTTGAAATATATCAAGTGTGTTAACACGTTTGAACAAATGGGTTGACACCCTACCTGTTTAATGAAGTTGCTTTCAGGTATTAAGAATTTGTGTCGACACAAATAAATTTTGTGTCAACATAAAAGAGCCGAAACTCCCAGGACTCAAAATGAGTCGACACAAATTGATTTTGTATCAACACAAAAGTGTTTTTCACTTTTGGTATCTGAAATTTTGAGTCGACGCAAATGCCAAAATTGTCGACACAAAAGAACTGAAGTCACCCGCAGATTTTAGGTGTCGACACAAAATTGAAGATGAGTCGACACAAAAGTCCCGAACCCATCTGAAGAAATTTAGTGTCGACACTAATGTCCACATGAGTCGACACAAATATACCGAAGGTTCCTACAGAAGTTTAACGTCGACACCAAGAAGATTTGTGCAGACACAAATGGTCTTATCCTGAATGCTGAAGTTCAAATGAGTCGACACAAAATCCACTTGTGTCGACACCATGGTGTTGACGAGGAAGATTGCAGAATTTGTGTCGACACCGCAGAAGATTTGTGTTGACCCAATCACTTGAAAATCTCTACCCTAGACATTTTGTGTCGACACCTGCGACGCAAATTTAAATTTGCGGCAGACTTCAACGCTTGGATTTTTAGCATTTAATGTCTCCACCTACCTCCAACGGTTATGAATGCAAAAGAGCTTATATAAAAAGTAACTTCTCAGTATTTAATCACATTGAAAACTTACAATCACTGTTCTATTGCTTGAATCAATCTCAAAATCCTCAAGCTCTCATCTTTTTGCTGAACTTCAGCTCTTGTTCCTCATCTCTTTTCACTTTCTCATTTATTGTAAATCAATTTCTGTAAGAGAGTGAATGTTTCTCTTTAATTACTTCATTTATTGTATTCAAGGGTGAGTCACCCTTTATCTTTTGTGTGAGTGAGAAAATCTCATCAAAGAAGAGTTCAAGAGAGAGTTCAAAAAAATAAAAAATTATCTTCATAGGATCTTTTTAAAGCTGATATAGGCTTTTGATTGTGTCCGTAAACATTCGGTAGCTCAAGCAAAATCTTGAAGTTGTAAAGGCTTGGAATGCTCCCGTGAAGCATTCTACATAGTGAAATTTTTTAAGAAAAAACTTATGGAGTGTATGTAGGCTTTAAAGAAGTCGAATCACTATAAGTTCTCGGTGTCCGGTTCAATCTTTCTATCCCTAACCTCTTTAATATCTGCA
The DNA here is from genome assembly GCA_032270985.1 of Heliamphora pulchella. NCBI lineage: Eukaryota > Viridiplantae > Streptophyta > Magnoliopsida > Ericales > Sarraceniaceae > Heliamphora > Heliamphora pulchella. Next base: position 5,119 of record JAULJZ010113163.1, read on the forward strand.
TTGTTTTAATTTTTGATTATTTTGCTATATTTTGCTTGCTATATTAAAAGGTTTCGAAAAGGTTTCAAAAATTATTTTTAAATTTTAAGACCCAATTCACTCCCCTTCTTGGGTTGTCTAGAACTAACAATTGGTATAAGAACTTGAGCTCTTGTGTTTGACTTAACAGTCTAAGAGTTTTTATAGCAACCTCTAGCATTGAACCTATCTAATCCGAAGGTCTATCGACCAATATACCTCTTTTGTTCAATGGAATAAATTATAATTATTGGAAGGTTAGATTAAGAATCTATATTCAAACCGTAGACTATGACCTTTGGCAGGTTATTATTAATGGACCCAAAAGATCAACTAAAATCGTTGAAGGGGCTTCCGTCCCTAAACCTAAGGCTGAATGGACTGAAACCGACATTAGAGAGGTACAAAAAAATGTTAAGACAATGAATCTCTTATATTGCTCACTTGACCCAAATGAGTTTAATAGGATCTCAACATGTGAAATCGCAAAAGAAATATGGGATAGATTTGAAGTTACCCATGAGGGTACCAACCAAGTGAAGGAGTCCAAAATAAGTCTGCTTGTGCATAACTATGAGTTATTTAAAATGAAGCATAATGTAATTATATCTGATATGTTTACTCGCTTCACTGACATTATTAATGAGCTAAAATCTTTTGGCAAGATTTATACAAATACAAAATTGGTGAGAAAAACTCTTAGGTGCATACCTAAGAGTTGGGAAGCTAAGGTCACGGCCATCTAAGAAGCCAAAGATCTCAACACACTCAGCCTAGAAGAACTCCTTGGTTCTCTCATGACTCCTGAGATGAACATAAAGATAGACGACGAGGATGACAACAAAAAGAAGAAAGGCATCGCCTTCAAGTCCTCAACTCATGACGAAGAATCTGAGAAAGACTCCTCAAGTGATGAGAATGAAGACATGGCCTTCATCACAAAGAAATTCAAGAGGTTTTTTAGAAATAAGAATCAAGGAGGAAGAAGATTCTTCAAGAAGGAAGGAAACAAAGGCGAGCCTGGCAAGTTTAAAGGTGATTCTAGTAGACTCAAAATAGATCACAAGAAGGATGAAATACTTTGCTATGAATGCAAAAAACCTGGACACGTCAAGGCAGAATGCCCTTAACTCAAAAAGCAATTCAAAAAGGGTTTCAAAAAAATCATGATAGCTGCATGGGGTGAGAGTGATGACAACAGTTCTGAGGATGAAAAGGAAGAAAACGAAGTAGCAAATTTATGCCTCATGGCTAGAGAAGATGATGAGGTAACCCTTGACCCTTTTTTCTTAGATGAATTGCAAAGTGCATTTAAAAATTTGCACGATGAGTTAAAAAAAATGAGTGCAAAGAACTCTATTTTGAAAAAGTTAGTTCTTTCCTCCTCAAGTGAGATTGAAATCTTGAAAAATGAAAAACTTACTTTATCAAAACAAGTCTCTGTTTTGAAAGATAAAAACAAAGTTTTGAGTGAAAAGGTTGAAGACCTTACTAAAACTGTTTATAAGTTCACTCAAGGAAAGAACAACTTAAGAAAAATTTCTTGGCATGCAAAAATGTGTTTTCGACAAAGTCGAAACTGGGTATAAGCCAAAGAATAAACAAAAGTTCTTAAGCATCATTTTTATCAAGGCATCTTCAAATCATAAAAATGCTACATGTTTTTATTGTTATGAACATGTACATACTGTCACACACTGTCCACATAGAAATCTTTCAAATAATTCTATCAAGAAGGTTTGGGTTTCTGAAGGAATACATTCTCAAGAAACTAACACCAAATGACCTAAGAAAATTTGGGTACCAAAAATCAAAACTTGATTCTCCTTGCAGGTGTGTCTCAAATCCTCATTCAAGGAAGGGATGTGGTATCTTGATAGTACTTGTATAAGACACATGGCAGGTGACCAATCGATGTTTGCATCTCTTAAACTAAAAGATGATAGATTTGTTATTTTTGGAGACAATAGGAAAAGAAAAATCATAAGAATTGGTTGTATCGGTAAAATTTATTCCCCTTCTATTGAAAATGTTTTGCTTATTGATAGTTTAAAACATAACCTTCTTAGCATAAGCCAACTTTATGACAAAAGCTATAAGATTGTGTTTAATCATGCTAAGTGTGTTATTGAAGACTCAACCAATAACAAAATTATCTTTGAAGGTCAAAGACATGAAAATATTTATACATTTACTCTCAATGATCTTTCTAAGAATGACACCAAGTGCTTAACCGCCTTGAGTGATAATAGTTGGTTGTGGTATAGAAGGCTTGGACATGCATACATGAACTTGATTTCTAAACTTTTGAAAAATAAATTAGTGATTGGGTTACCCTAAATCAAATTTGAAAAAGACAAAGTGTGTGATACATGTCAACAAGGCAAACAAGTTAAAAGCTATTAGCTATTTTTATTCTAAAAATGAGATTTTAACTTCTAGGCCCCTACAACTATTGTACATGTACTTATTTAGTCTAACAAGGACTTTAAGCCTTGAAAGCAAGAGATATGTCTTTGTTATTGTTAATGACTTCTCTAGATACACTTGAATGCTCTCCCTAGCTCATAAGGATGAAACCTTTGCCTCTTTTGCAAAACTGTCTCGGAGAGTTCAAAATAAAAAAAGTTTTTAAATCACAAGTATCCAAAGTGATTATGGTAGAGAATTTGAAAATAAAAATTTTAAAAAATTTTGTGATGAAAACGAAATTAACCATAACTTCTCTGCTTCTAGAACCCCTCAACAAAATGGAGTTATTGAGATAAAAAATAGGACATTGGAAGAAATGGCTAGAACCATACTCTGTTAAACAATCAACTAAGATACTTTTGGACTGAGACTGTTAACACCGCTTGTTTTTATCATAAACAGAGCTATGATATGAGTTTTTCTCAAGAAAACCCCATATGAAGTAGGAAACGGAAAAAAACCTAACATCAATTATTGTCACGCCTTTGGGTGCAAATATTTTGTTTTAAACAATAACGAAGAACTTTTGGGTAAGTTCGACGCAAAATCTGATGAAGGTATTTTCTTAGGATATTCTATATCTAGCAAAGTGTATAGAGTTTTCAACAAAAAGACCCTAATTGTTAAAAAATCTATACGTGTTGTTTTTAATGAAACTAACATTGGTTTTTCAAAGAAATTTTGTGAAGATAACTTGTTAGACATAGAAAAAGGTGTTAAAGATATCTTCATCAAAGAAAAGAAAGAGCCAAATCAAGAGAAAACTTTAAATCCTCAACAAAATACAGTCTAACAGGTTGCTGAATCTTCAAATCTAGAAAATTCAGATCTACCTAAGGAGTGGAGGTATACTCATGGTCACCCAAAAGATCTTATCATTGGTGATCCATCTCAATGTATCAAAACTCGATCCTCTCTACATAATGTTTATGGTAATTTAGTATTCATTTCCCAGACTAAACCAAAATATTTTGAGGAAGCCAAAACCGATGAGTTTTGGACCTTAGCTATGCAAGAATGGCTTAATTAATTTGAAAAAAATAAAGTTTGGACTTTAGTTCCAAGACCTAAGGAACATTCCATCATCGGTACAAAATAGGTTTTTAGAAATAAAATGGATGAGAATAGAGTAGTTCTTAGAAACAAAACTCGATTGGTAGCCCAAAATACAGTAAAAAAAGGTATCGATTTTGATGAGACTTTTGCTCATGTGGCTAGACTTGAAGCCATTAAGATGTTACTTGCTTTTTCATATTTTAAAAACTTCAATCTCTATCAAATGGATGTCAAAAGTGCATTTTCAAATGATTTTATCTCGAAAGAAATTTTTGTGAAACAACCTTCTGACTTTGAAAATTCAAATTTTTTAAACCGTGTTTACAAACTTACCAAGACTCTTTATGGTTTAAAGCAAGCACCTAATGTATGTTATGAAAGGCTAAGCAAATTCTTGATTGAAAATAAGTTTTCAAGAGAAAAAAATAGATACCACTCTTTTTTATAAAGTCTCAAGAAAATGATATGCTAGTTGTTCAAATTTATGTAGATGACATTATTTTTTGTTCAACTAACAAATCTCTTTATAAAGACTTTACTAAGTGTATGTAGTGAGAATTCGAGATGAGCATGATGGGTGAGCTCAACTACTTTCTTGGACTCCAAATCAAGCAAACTCAAAAAGGAATCTACATCAATCAAGTTAAATAAACGAAGGACACATTGAAGAGATTTGACATGATAAAAGCAAAACTCATGGAAACTCCAATGTGTTCTACAACAAAACTTGACATGGATGAAAATGGCATAGCAGTAGATGAAAAGCGTTATAAAAGTATGATTGGATCTCTACTTTACCTTACTCCTAGCAGACCGGATATCATGCTTAGTGTTTGCATATGTGCTAGATTTTTATCTAATCCTAAAGAATCACATGTGACCATTATTAAGCGCATCTTTCGATACCTCTTAGGTATACAAAATCTAGGATTATTCTATCATAGAAGAATAACTGTTGAGTTATTTGGCTATTCAGCTACTGATTTTGCCGGATGTAAGGTAGATAAAAAAAGTACAAGTAGAACTTGTCAATTCTTAAGACACTCACTAATCTCTTGGTTTAGCAAGAAACAGAACTGTTAACCCAAGGACTTTTTATTTTGATCTTGATGATTTTCATAATTTATTTTTTAAGAATAAATAGATTTAAAATGATAATATTTTATATTTTTAAAATGAAAGTATTAACACATTTTGAACAATATAGTTGACACCTTAGCCAAAAGAAATGACTTATCTCTCAAAAGAATTAAAACACTTATATATATTCTTAATTGAGAATATTTTGTGTTGAACTCAATTGAAAAATAAGTCAAATATTTTTTAAGTAAAGTATACTTGAAACATATCAAGTGTGTCAACACCTATTGAACAAATGGTTTGACACCCTAACAGTTTCATGAAGTTGATCTTTAAGTATCAAAACTTAGTATCAATACAAACAAGTTTTGTGTCAACATAAAAGAGCCATAGTTCTCAGAACTCAAAATGAGTTGACACAAATTATATTTGTGTCGACACAAAAGTGCTTCACACTTTTGATATCCAGAATTTTGGGTCGACACAAATGAAAATTGTGTCGACACAAAACAACCGAGGCCACCTGCAAATTTTGGATGTCGACACAAAGACAAGATGAGTCAACACAAAAATTCCGAGCTCATCTGAAGAATTTCTAGTGTTGACACCAAAGTCTAAATGTGCCGACACAAAAGAACCGAGGCTTCCTGCAAAATTTAGTGTCGACACTAAAGTTAAGTTGAGTCGACACAAAGTGTCTCCTCCCAGATGCTGAAGTTTCAAATGAGTCGACACTAGATTCAAAGGTATCGACGCCATGATGTTAGTAAGGTAGATTGCAGAAATTATATCGACCCCTCAGAAAATTTGTGTTGACCCAACCACTTGAAGATCCCTACCCTAGACACTTTATGTCGACAGCAATGGCATTTGTGTCGACACCGGCGACGAAAATTTAAATTCGCGGCAGACCTTAACGGTTGGAATTTTTGGCATTTATTGGTCTCACCTACTTCCAACGGTTATGAATGCACAAGAGCTAATATAAGGAGTAACTTCTCAACATTTAAAAACAACTGGCGACTTACATTTACTGTTCTATTGCTTGAATCAAACTCAGAATTCTCAAGCCCTCATTTATTGTTGAATTTTCAGCTCTTGTTTCTCATATCTCTTTAACTCTCATTTATTATAAATCTTTTCTATAAAGAGAGTGAGTGTTTCTCATTAATACTCTTCATTTATTGTATTCAAGGGTGATTCACCCTTTATCCTTTGAGTGAGTGAGTAAATCTCATCAAAAAAGAGTTCAAGAGAGATTTGAAGAAAATATGAGATTATTTTCGTAGGATTTTCTTGAAGCTGTGTTAGGCTTTTGAATGTGTCCGTAAACATTCAATTTACTCAAGCGAAGTCTTGAAGTTGTAAATGTTGAAGGCAATACTGCCAAACTCATTATTTTTATAAACGATTTTTGGTAAAAAATTAACTAGACGGGCAAATGCCGAAACGGGTTCCAAATAAAACTTTTGACGATGAACGATCAAAATAAAACCTGTGCAATCAAAATTAATTTAGAAGAATAGATTTTGTTGATCGATTCTTCAACTATGATTTGATTCCGAGTTGAAGCTCGTGTCAGATCTTTTACTGTATTCCCTTATGGAATTCTCGAATGTAGTGTGGGTTACGGGCTATCCAGAACTCGTACCAGCAGAACCCAGATATATTTAGTCTTAAAAGACAAATTATGATCCATAAAACTGGTTCAGCCTACCCGCATATAT
>JAULJZ010113174.1:0-11471 GCA_032270985.1 Heliamphora pulchella
AACCCACACGGTTTAGTCGACTGAACCCATAGGTTCGGTCGACCGAACCCCAAAACCAGACTTCAGTCGACCGAACCTAGGCGAAAAACGATTCCGAGCTACAGGTTCAACCCTCCAGGCCTCGAATCGACACTTTCGAACATCGATACAACGACCGTGAACACCCACACATCTAAGCCTAACACCGAGATCTCAAAAGAAACTCCCGACACCCGATTCCATCCACATAATTAGCCAAAAATGAGTTTTAAACCCGAAAACTCAATTTTGAAACAAATGCAGATCTACGGCAATCTACCCGTTAAAAATACACATGTTTACCCATAGCACCCTTATACAGCAATAGGGTCTAGAATCCTATCTCGGTGAGTTCAAAACTCGATGCCTCAATCCACGTGCAAAATTGAGCTTCGCCGAAATTGAAATCTGATCGGATGGTTGCGTAACCCGCCGTGCCCAAAGCTAGGATCCACTGTTGGATCATTGAAAATCGAGCCCCAGGCCCCTGAGAACTTAGAGAGAAGGCAGAAAGAAAAATAGAAAATTTACTGGAGAAATTTTAGAAAATATCTTTATGAAAATATCTAACTCCAGATATTTATAGGCCTCCAAAATATTTTTTTTTGAGAATTTTTGGGAATCACGCCACAACGCCCCACAGCCCTGGGAACCTACCCGGCATGCATATCTAAGCCCGATCATGCATCAAAAGCAGTAAAAATATACTGGAAAGAAAACATGTAACCCGCGTCCGAAAACGCCGAAAAAGAAAACGGGTTAGGGTCTCACATTTGTAGACTGAAAAAGTAATTTGGATATAATTTTAACAACTATGGGTATTCTTTCAATACTTAAAAATGTGTTTATTTCTAAAAAAAATTCTTTCTCTGGGCTGAAAGGTATAAAGAAGAAAAAGGTTCAGAAACAGCGAGACACTGTTTTCAGGGTAATTAATGGGCCACGAACTTGTGTGAAAAAGCCGAAAGACATATGTTTTTACTACAATCAGACACGGCACTGGAAAAAGCTATATCTAATATTTCTCGAAAGGCAGAACAATAAGAGTAATTTCTGTTTTCTAGTTCTGAAAACAGATTTAGCGGTGTTATCTACCGGTACATGGTGTGTAGATATGGAAGCCATTAATCATATCTGCACTTCATTGTAGGGGTTCTAAAAAATTCGACAACTTAGTGATGGAAAGATTTATCTGTATATGAAAAATAATACAAATGTGACAGCAGTTGTAGTAAGAGATGTCACTCTCAACTTTAGTAAAGATAGGATATTACTTCTAAAAGATTGTCTTTATATACTTTTGATTAGAAGAAATTTAATTTTGATTTTTATTCTAGTAAAGGACAAATATTATGTTGATTTTGACGACTCTGTGGTTGCGAAGAAAAATAAACATTTTATTTATTCTGGTACATTGGTGGATGATCTGTATATTGTATCTCCTATCTCTCATACACTTCTACTAACTGAATTATATAACACATCTTATTTATCATATAAGAGAAAGTTTTCTTTTTTAATGAACCAAACGTTTCTTTGGCACTTATGCTTGGGACATATTAATCCAAAAAGAATAAACAAACTGATAGAAGATGGACCTTTAAGTTCATTGGAAGTGGAGGTACTTCCAGTCTGTGAATCTTGCTTAGAGGGTAAAACGATCAAGAGGCCCTTTTCGGCCAAAGGCTATAGAGCTAAAGAATCGTTGGAACTGGTTCACTCTAATGTGTACGGTCCTATGACGGGCTAGAGGTGGCTTTGCGTACTTCGTCAGTTTCATTGATGATTACTTAAGGTAAGGATATGTTTACCTGATGCACCGTAAGTCTAAATAATTTGAGAAATTTAAAGAATTCAAGGCAGAGGCGGAGAAACGTCTGGATAAAAGTATCAAATTACTTTGATCCGACCATGGTGGGAAATACCTTTTTAGAGAGTATAGGGATTACCCATCATTAGAAAAGATTATATCTCAATTGACTGCACCAGGCACTCCGCAGTAAAGTGGTGTAGCAGAAAGAAGGAATAGAACTCTTATAGAGATGGTAAGGTCCATGATAAGTTATTCAGGTTTACCCAATTCATTTTGGGGTCTCGCATTAGAGACATCGACTTATATTCTGAACTTGGTACCTTCTAAGCCAGTAACTTCTAATCCCACAAAATTGTGGAACGGATGTAAGCCTAATCTGAAACATATTTGGATTTGGGGGTGTCCAGCACATGTGTTGAAAGAAAATGCGGGTATGTTGGAACCGAGGACAGAAGTCTTTTTCTTTGTCAGGTATCCCAAGGGAACGAAAGGTGGTCTATTTTATAATCCTAAGGATCAAAAGGTCATTGTTAGCACCAATGGCCTATTATTCTAAAATGATTATATTATGGACAACATGCTCAAAAGTAATATTTTTCTAGAAAAAATGGGAAAAAATACCAGTAGAACTGAAGAGGAACCACAAGTCACTGATAATTCATTGCCTCGTTATAGTGGGAGGATTATCGGGACATGTACAAATCATGAACAAGGTGTTACTGCACAGAGTTCAGATTCTACATAGCGTTTTACTGCTACTATACAGACGCATGCAGTGCCTCGTCGTAGTGGGAGAGTTGTTCATCAACCTGATCGGTATATGTTCTTAGGAGAGTCTTTTGACAGAATTCCAGCAGAATAAGATATCGACACCTATAACTACAATGAAGCAATTCAGGACAAAGATGGAGATCTTTGGCAAATGGCCATGAATTCTGAGATGGAATCTATGTATCCCAAGCAGGTTTGGGAACTTGTAGAACCACCTAAAGGGATAAAATTCATTAGATGCAAGTAGATCTATAAGAGGAAGAGAGGAGTAGATGGGAAGGTTAAAACTCTCAAAGTTAAGCTTTTTGCAAAAAGGTTCACTGAGAAAGAAGGGATCGATTATAAGGAAACCTTTTCGCCGATACCCATGCTTAATTCTATCCAGATTCTCTTATCCATTGCTGCAGCTTTCAATTTCAAAATTTGGAAAATAGAAGTCAAGATAGCTTTTCTTAATGGAAGTCTTGATGAGTGTATCTACATGGTATAATAAGATAGTTTCATAGCAAAGGGTCAGAGCACATGTTGTGTAAGCTTAAGAGATCTATTTATGGACTTAAGCATGCATTGATGTCTTGGAATACTCGATTTGATTAAGTCATAAAGTCTTATGATTTTGATCAATGTCCAAATGAGTCCTGTATGTACAAGTGTTATGGTTGGTATACTAAAAGCCATGTTTTTAGTATTTAAATTTATTTTAGTAAAATTAATTTTCTATTTTATGAGAATTTTTATAAGTAATGTATGTATATCAATTCTTTAATATTATGCATGGATGTTCAATATTCTATACAGTATTTAATCTGGTGTGTAGAGTACTGCTTGCAAACAGAAAATTAGATTTTAAGTTTTTACAGAATATAAGTATTATGTTCACAGTTTAGATGAAAATAGGCATATCATCGGTACGACTATTGCATAGGATTTTAGTAAACATGTCTAGATTATGGAAAATAGATAGTAGTATCGTCTATTATTTTAACTCTCTGTACTAGTACATTTTGTGTATATTGAACGGGACACATTGAGGTAATTAATTTTATATTGACTATATAAATTAATTTACACCCCAAGATTATTATGAATAGTGCTTATGTTCTTAATTTTGAAATAATTACTGATTTGCGTATATTTAATATTCGTTGTTTTGATTTATTAAAGTGTGTGATCTTATATGGGTCTATATTCCCGGTGAGTTGGATAGCAGTATTATTTATATGATAAATATTAATTATTAACGGAATTCACGTTCCGAAAGATCGAAATTGACGATACTTCTTTAAGGAAGCTTATAAGTTTTGACCAGGCCAAACCCTACAAGTATATTTGATTATCCGAAAATTAAATAAGTTAAGCAGAAGGGTTTAAGGAATTACAAGATGCCGATTAAATTAAATTGTCAGTAATTAAATTTAATTAGCGGATATCGAGAATCTTAACGTGGAGAGAATTGTTAAACATTTAATAAGAGGAGTTCAATGCAAGAAAGTCTTGAGATTATGGGTTATAGTGCAATTATAGTTCTTTAGTGGTGTGAACTGTAATTCAGTATTTTATGAGAATTATAGAAACTGCTGCTAGTTTTTCATAATTGCAGATACTGCTATGAGGTTTGCTTAATTGCTAAAATCGCTGATATGTGTCTATGTTTCACTAGAAATCTTATTCACAATTACTCCACAGGTCTCTGTGTAGCCCTATAAATATGTTGGTAAGCTGAACCAGTTTCATAATTTATCTTTCAAGATTAAAGCTGTCTAGATTCTACCGGTACGAGTTCTTGATAGATTGTAGTTCACACTACATTCAAGAATCGTATAAGGAAATACAGTAGAAGGTCTGACCGGAATTTTAATTTGGAATAAAAAACTTAGTTGAAGATTTGACCAGTAAAAAGGTATTCTTCTATATTAAGTTTGGTTGCGCAAGTTTTATTTTTGATTGTTCGACATCAAAAGTTTTATTAGGAGTTCGTTTCGACGTTAGCCCGTCCAGTTAATTTTTTTGAAAATTGTTTAAAAAAAAAACAATGATCTTGGCAATTTTGCCTCAAATAATTGGTATTAGAGCCATTTTGTTTTTTGTTTATGGTTATCGAGGCGGGGTAGTTTTAGAACTGTGCTAACTTGATTTTGTAGGTGTTTTAATCCCAGTTTTATGATCGTCATTTATTTCATATTTGATTGAATGCGTGGATGATGATTATTTAAAATTTTTAATTACGGAGGTTGACCGTAATAGATCGAATGTGAGCTTTCAGGACATAGAATTGATGTAATAGCTAATTATTTATTTTTAAATATCTATTTATATTATTTAAGAACATGTTGAATATATCCAAGAATACGAAAAACAGCAACTGCACCGGCAGTGATTTAGGGTTTTTACGGGCCACGGATCGCAATGGATTTTCCACGATTTTTTGATTTACTTTTTAGCATCTTTTTCTGCATATTTTAAGCTTAAAATAGTATTAAAAACTGTCCCGAAAACATTAAAAAAAGAATAAAAAATAGGCTTACTGGCGGTGGTTTTGGACCATTTTTCATGAGTTGTTTTGATGTTTTCGAGACTATTTTTGAACATGGTTTTTGGCGTAAAAAAACAGTAAAATATCATTGTAAAAACAATCCAAAAAGTGGGAAAAAACTGCCCAAACAATGTGCAAACATCAGCGGCAAACTGCGCAGTGGCAGCGGCGGTGCTGGTTTGGGGCAGTTTCGAGGCGTTCTTCGAAGCAACGGGTTGCTGGATATTTGAGCTATTTCTAAAAAAAAAAACGGGTTCCAAAGAAGCATCGAAAAAAGCCCAAATGGATGACGGATTGGGCGGTGGCGCTGGTGGTGCGGCGATAGTGGTTTCAGGCAGTTTTTTAGACTGTTTTTTGAGATATTTTTTAGTAGATTTTTAATAAAAAATATTACTTTTTGAGAGCTTTCTTTTGGTATAAAAATCGTCAAAACGGAGCGTAGATGAGGCGGTAAAAGCCACCTGAAGGTAGCGGCGTGGTGGCACCGGCGGTGGTGCTGCCTCTCCTGGGCTATTTTGATCATATTATGATATATTTGATGATTGTAATGCGATATACTTGTATATCACAACGCATCAGAGAAGTCTGATTCAATCAAGATATATTAAACTGACAGAAAAAATAATTATTACAGCTTATCCTTTATATGAGACTAAAACGCTTCGGCGTTTCACTTTGATAATAAAATTGGGATATATAGATATCGTGTTTATATATATATGAACTGCGTGGATGATTGCATATCTATTTTATTTATTCTATTAATTTAAGTAATTCAAAATTTTAATTTTAATTAAAATATTTTGTAAATATAAATAAAATTAATCTTTTTTAATTAATTAATTATAATTAAATGGAAGACTTTAGATATTTTATTTTTTATAAAATATTACGTTTAAGATGATTTTTCATAAAATCAGATATATTAGTTTTAGGCAATCTAAGAGAAGAGTGAATTGAGTCTTAAAAAATTAATAACAATTTTTAAAATATTTTCAAAAATCTTTTAATATAGCAAACAAGTATAGCAAGATAATCAAAGATTAACGCAATGCAAATATTAAAGAGGTTAGGGATAGAGAGAATGAATTAGACACCACGAATTTATAGTGGTTTGGCTTCTTTCAAATTTACGTCCACTCTTCAAATCTCTCATTGAGAATTTTTACTATGTAGAATGCTTTACGGGTGCATTTAAAACCTTACAATCTCAAGACTTTTCTTGAGAATATCTATAGGGATACGAATGTTTACGGGCACATTTAAAGGCCTTACAACAGCTTCAAGATAATCTAATGAAATCAATCTCCTATTTTCTTCTGATCACTCTTGAGCTATTCTTTGATGAGATTTATTCACTTACTCAAAGGACAAAGGGTGACTCACCCTTAGATATAATAAATGAAGTATTTAAATGAGAATCACTCACTCTCTATACAAAAATTGATTAGCAATAAATAAAGAGATAAAGAGATATGAGGTACAAGAGCTGGAGTTACAACAATAAATGAAAGCTAGAAGATTTTGAATTTCAATCAAGCAATAGAACAGTAATTGTAAGTCTCTAGTGATTTTAAATATTGAAGAGTTACTCCTTATATAAGCTCTTGAGTATTCATGACCGTTGAAGGTAGGTGAGGACGTTAAATACCAAAAATCCAATCGTTGAAGTTTGCCGCAAATTTGAATTTTCATCGCAGGTATCGACGCAATTTCTTTAGGGTCGACACAAAATGTCTAGAGTAAGAATCTTCAAGTGATTGGGTCGAATCAATTCTTCTGAAGTGTCGACATAATTTTTGCAATCCTTCTCACCAACACAACGGTGTCGACACATTTGGTTTTGGTGTCGACTCTTTGGTTTTTTAGATTTTCGAAGAGGGCAATTTGGGTCGACTCGAATCTTCTTAGTGTCAACACTAAAATTTAACAGGAACTCTCGGGAAATTTGTGTCAACTCATTCGAACTTTGGTGTCGACTCAAAATTTCTTTAGATAACCTCGGGATATTTGTATCAACTCGTCTTCAATTTGTATCGACACACAAAATTTTACAAGTAGCCTCAGTACTTTTGTGTCGACTCATTTTTCATTTGTGTCGACTCAAAGTTCTGGATAACAAAAGTGAGGAACCACTTTTGTGTCGACTCAAACTAAGTTTGTATCGACTTTTTTTTAGTACAGAGAGTTTCGACTCTTTTATGTCGATCCAAAATTTATTTGTATTGACTCAAAATACTTAGACCTGAAAACATCTTTAACAAACTGTTATGGTGTTAAACCATTTGTTCAAAGGTATTGACATACTTAATATCTTTAAGTATTCTTTGCCTTAAAGTGTTGACTCAATTATCAATTTGGTTCAACACGAAATATTCTCATAATCAAGAATAATTAAATGTTTTAATTCTTTTGAGAGATAAGTCATTTCTTTTCGCTTAAGGTGTCAACTCATTTGTTCAATTTGTGTCAACACTTTCTTCTTAAAAAATATAAATATTATCCTTTTAAATTTATTTATTCTTAAAAAATAAATTAAAAAAATAATCAAAATCAATATAAAAAGCCCTTTGGCTAACAATCTCCCATTTTTTGATTATTACAACAATTTCAATATTTTTTAAAAAATATTTTTAAAAAATTTTCAACAAGAGTTCTTCCCTTATCGATATGCCTTAAACAGAATATGCATTCAAAATAATTAGGCATACATTCAACAGTATAATATTTATTTATAAGATGATTTGCAAATTTAATTCAGAAGCATTTTGAATTTATATTAAAAATTTGTTCATCAAAACAAATATGTGCGAAGTGATTTTTTCAAATTCTAATCATCAATCATAGATACATAAATGATATGCTATCAATAGGATTTGTCATACACAAATACATATAATCATTCATTCATAGAATAGCGTATGATAAAAGAGAGTATGTTTCATCCACACAACATCATCACAAACCAACAAAAAAAAATGTATGTTTTACCGGTTACACCTTCTCCTTCCAAACCAAAAACTACTTAATGAATAATGTTTGTTAATGTTTTCCTTTCCTTCACTCCACTTCCCCACTTTTAATTCTTTTATCCCCTTTTGGAATCAGCAAAAGAGGGGTAGTCACTGGTCATCTATAAATTTTTTGAACTGCTTTTTGGCTTTCCGTTTTTGTTTTCTCCCTGAGGCTCGCTCCTTAGAAGAATAGGCACGCTCATCCTTTTTCTCAACTGCAGCCATAGCATCTACGGTGGCAACGAGGGCCAGATCGGCTTTACGTTTGAGACGGGCAACTTTCTCTTCCTTTGTCTCTTTGGCCTTAAACTACTTTCTCCAGGCCTCTTGGAGCCATTTCAAGTGTTCTTCAACCTTGCGGGTGTTGTTGTGAACAGCAGTGATGATTCCCTGATCATATTCTTTGCACACTTGCTGTTGAATAACTCTGTTGCAATTGACAATGGACATACGAATGTCGTCTAGAGTCTTGTACAATGCTTTACCAGCATCAGTGGCGTTCTCAACATCACGCCAGAGAGCACGATTTGTTTTATCAAGGTGTTTCACTTTGTCAGACAAGGATGAGATGGTGCTATTTAAGTCAAACATGTCTTGATCGATTTTTGTTTGAAAAGAAGTCAAGGAGGAAGAAAGACCTTAGATCAGAGAGACAACTTCAGATACATCAACGGTAGGAGAAGTAAAAGAAGTAGACATGGCAGATGGAAGATCAGAGTGAATAGGAGGAGGAAAAACATGGGATGGAGCACTAGATGGTCCAGGAGTGTGAGTGCGAACAGAAACGGGAGCAAAAGAGTCAAAATCAACATGAATTGGAGAGAAATCCCGGGATGTAGAGGGATGGCAAGAAACTAATGGTGTTCCACGTCTGGTGGTCCAAACACCTTCAACTTTTGAGATTTACATATGCTTCAGGATAGAAGCACCATCCAATTCGTGTTTGGAGAAGGGAACCATCTTCTCTGCAGACAAATCTACGCTAAAGTAGCGAATGACTCGGGTAAAAAACATGCTGTGTGGTAGGGAGGAGTTTAATTTTCCATGGGATTGCAACATATCAAAGATAAACTAAAAACCTAGGTCAAGATTTTTTTGTTCTAAGATACACTACATAATAAAGATATGCATATAAGAAATATCACCAAACTTTCCCATCTAAGGCAGAAAAATGTGATTTACCATGTGATGAAATATTCTCATCTCGGGTTTGAAAGAGTTTGCTTCAAGAGTTTTTGATGGATCAATCTCATCAACCTCAAAGATTTGGCGTACAGCATCATGAAATGAAAATTTTTTAACATCAATGGAACGTTTGTTGCAAGGGACAAAAATATCCACTTCGGGAATACAAAGGATTTCATTGAGAGAGGAAAATGTTAGGTGTATCTTTGCACCTTTCACCCAAGTGGTGATGGTAGTGCTTGTAATAGATCCAATGTGGAAGTGAGCATAAAAAAGTTTAACCAAAGTGAGATAGTGTGGGTCCCGTGTTTGTAATAGCCTCTCTCACCCGAGACTAGAAAAAAGGTCTTTGAACCACATTTCAATTGAATCGAAAAAGGGGAAATCAACTGAATGGCCAAGAATTACCTTTCGGTTGACGAAGGTGGAGAATTTTGAAAATTTGAAACTTCGCGCCTCCATCATCGCAACCTCTTCAGTCCCCGTTGCCATCGCCGTCGTAGTTGTCTTCTTCCTTTTTGAAGCCTTAGGATTTAAAGACCCGACATCTCCGATGCGTTTAGCTCCCTTACGCATTATTTTTAGAGGCATTGTGATTGATTGAGGGTAGATTTGATGTAGGAAGAGGAGATCAAGTCGACACGACTTTTCGAAAGGAGACAAAAAAGCGTGGGAGACAAACAGTCGTGAGAGAGAAGAGAGAGAGTGAGAGAGAGGAAACGATGCGACAGGTGGGGTCGGTGCCTCTTATATAGGCATAAAGATTTGTGTCAACACAAATATCAGTTGGGTCGACACTTTTCTTCGCGAGTGTGGGTATCCGAAACAAAAAATTATGTCGATACTTTTTAAGAAGGTGTTGACACTTTCTGCTGTTTGAGTCGACACGATTAAGTTTTAGGTCGACCCAAATTTATCAAGAGTTAGATAACAAATTTGAGTCGATATTATATAGAAAGGGGTCGACACTTTTTCTCGCAGTGTCTCTTCCATATAACTTTTCAGTCAGCTCAGCACACATGTGTCAACATTTTTTCAAGTAGTGTTGACACTTTTCACACATCAATGAAGAATATCAAAAGCATTGAAATTTATTAAAAAGACATGGTTAGTATAGCATATTAATCATGAATTAGGAGCACATAACATTCCAAACTCTCTTCTAATATAGCATATTCTTTTTTTTATTTAAGAGTTTTGTGAAAATTTCAGCTAGTTAGTAATTTATTCCTATGAATTCGAGTTCGATATACGTTTTTGCACATAATCTCTTATAAAATGATATCTAATCTCAATATGCTTAGTTTTGAAGTGTTGTATTGGGTTTTTGATATGTTAATTGCACTTGTATTATCACATTTTATAGGGATATGATCTAAACAAAAATCTTATTTTTTTGTTGTTGTTTTATCCAAAGAACTTGAACACAATAGCTTCCAGCTGCTATGTACTCAACCTCGGCTGTAGACAAGACTACTGAGTTTTGTTTCTTGCTAAACCAAGAGATTAGTGAGTGTCCTAAGAATTGACAGATTCTACTTGTACTTTTCCTATTCACTTTACATCCGACAAAATCAGCATCTGAATAGCCAAACAACTCAAAGACTATTCCTCTAGGATAGAATAATCCTAGATTTTATGTACCTAAGACGTATCTAAAGATGCGCTTAACATTGGTCACATGTGATTTTTTAGAATTTGATTGAAATCTAGAACACATGCATACACTAAACATGATATTGGGACGGCTAGCAGTTAAATATAATATAGATCCAATCATACCTTTATATCGCTTTTCATTTACTGCTATACCATTTTCGTCCTTGTCAAGCTTTGTTGGGGACACATCGAAGTTCCCACAGATTTTTGCTTTCAGCATGTCAAAACTCTTCAAATGTCTCGTGTGTACTTAGCTTGATTGATGTAGATTCCTTCTTGAGTTTGCTTAATTTGAAGTCCGAGAAAGTAGTTGAGCTCACCCATCATACTCATCTCGAATTCTTCCTGTTTACACTTAACAAAATCCTTGCAAAGAGATTCATTAGTCGAACAAAAAATAGTGTCATCTACATAAATTTGGACAACTAGCATATCATTTTCTTGAGACTTGATGAAAAGAGTGGTATCAATTTTTTCT
>JAULJZ010113195.1:0-11471 GCA_032270985.1 Heliamphora pulchella
TACAAAGCACATTGAGGTCGACTGTCATTCTATTCGGGAGACTTTAGACGCTCGTGCTATTTCTCTTCTTCATATTTCCACTGATCTTCAGCTTGCTGATCTGTTTACTAAGGCCATGACCCGACCGCGCCATCAGTTCCTTGTGGGCAGATTGATGCTTCTTGATCGACCAGCATTTATTTGAGGGGGAATATCAATCAAGATATATTTAGTCATATATTTAGCCATAATTATGGCATAATTATGATTGTATAGATATTCTTTCCATTTTGGTTAGGTTAGATTGATTATAATGGCTGAATTTTAGTCTTGTACTTGGACAATATTTTTGTATATAAACTGTGGAATCTCACAAAGAGAAATACATTGAGACAAGCAAATTCTGTCACTTATTCCACTGATGGGGGATGGAATATCAGATTGTGCATGAGCAGATCTGAGCATCTGTAGAAAAATCCATAAATAGCAGTATGCATTCCCAATTTCCCACCCCGTTATGGTTGTTTAGGTTCTTCATAACCTTTTTCTTCTTTATCTGTTTTTGCTATTAGGTCTATGTCTAATTTCTTCACTGTTTCATGGATTCCATTCAAGATATTGCATTATGAGTTCCTTTTCTAGTTTGAATGTCTCCTGATAAAATCTGTCTTCTGAACTTGGAGTGCAGAGACTTTAGGCGGAGGTGACTATCTATTTGCTTTCCGAATGCTTATGGTTTTGTTTCGTCGAGAGTTCTCTTTTGGTGATTTATTGTACCTTTGGGAGGTATGATTTACTGTCTTACACATTTTATTGTTCAAAAGGGATTGAATATGGAGCCAAATTCAATTGCTTTTTCAGTTATAGTAAATTCAATTGTGTTTTGGTTTTTCTCGCATTTTGGACTTGACTTATCTTCTTGCCAAAGTAATTACATTGTTGCTTTTAATTTCTATTTTTTATAGTCATGGAATTGAGTTGTTGATGGTCTTGGTCTTGTTAAACTTTAAAATAGAAAAAGATCAGTAATGAGTACAGGTATAGCTTGTTCAGTTATTGTGACAAAGAATTGTGTTAGACACAATGATTGAAGATTGTCTTCCAGAATACCAGGTTCTTTACCTGCGATATGACTGTTCCATGGTCCTGTATGAAAAAACTTCATTGGGTTTTTATTTGCATAAAAAAATTTAGAGGAATCATTTCTCTGTTAAACAGAGCTTTTAAGTTCTCTTTCTGCCTATGTTCCATAAACAGATACTGGGCATGCACACGACAAGATGATGTTGAGACACCAAATCCTAAAAAGTAGGACACCAACACTGCAAGGACTATTAGTATATTCATAATCTCTACATTATGTTTTAGGTAAAAACGAATAACCGACTTAATTACCTAAATACTTGTATTTACAATAGCAAAATGTGGAAGATGTAATTCCATAAATATTATGTATATATTGCATATTGCTATTACTGCCTCTTGCACTACAGTTTACTTATGTTTATTGCTATACCATTTTTTGTATTATAAGAATCCATTGCACTTTTTTTTCCCCCTCATGCCTACAATGCGATTCTTTAAAAGTGTTCTACGACACATTGGGGATAGTGTGTTGCATTCCCAAGAATGGTGGATGTTGCTCTAATCAGACATCTACTAATAGGGCATGCTGGGGAACCCTTTTGTTATATTATAGGAATCCATTGCATTTTTGTTAGTCATGCCTATAATGCGATTCTTTAAAAATGTTCTACGACACATTTGGGGATAGCATGTTGCATTCCTAAGAATGTTGGATATGGCTCTTTAGATTAAAATATTTGCTACATAGGGCATGTTGGGGAGCGACTACAAGTGTTCTTCGAAACCATGAAATTTCATTTCAATTCAAAACACGGCTAAGAGGTTTTAGAAAGATTTTGGGAGGTCCACCATGGCATTGCTTCCAGCAACAAAGTTTTGCAAATTTTGACTGAGATAATCAATTTGATCAAGATCATGCTGTGTTCAACTGAGGGGTTTAGATAGTATTTGGATGATGAAAACCCAACAATATGGTGGGATTTTTCTTATTTGTTAACATTGGAGTGGCCTGCCAAATCTTTTATAAGCAAATGATTGAAGTCAAACCAATGGTTTCAAAAGAATAAAGTTTGACATTGTCATGCCAATATTACTGTGGAATTCATGAAGAAGGATTTTGACCATGGCTTTACATATTAAATTCCTGTTTTGAACTTGGAAATTAGGTGTAGCGGAAGTGTAAGAGAGGAGAAATAGAAATGATTTTGAGTTTGTTGATTCAAGAGTGGATACTTGAACAAAATCTTTCTTTAAACCTGGAGATTCCAAACGAATGCCACGACTAAAGACATCAAAAATTGGTTAATCCACACACAGTACTCAAAGAGTTGGAAGAAGAGAGAAAAATCCGATAATTCTATCAATCACCAAAATTGTCTTCCACCATTACAATACTATGCTTACATAGAAACTTAAGTCTTAGAAGTCCTAATATCATTTAACAAAGGAAACTACATCAAATCTGAAAACTTTATGAATAATAAATGAAATCATAACAAAAAAGAAAATTATCGTAAATTGACAAAATTCCTAAAAAAAGCTTACATTTCATACAAAATAAACAAAAGAAAATAGAAAATTGCCTTAATAAAATTTCTGGAATCTTGGTTGCATCATTCTCCCTTAAAAGAATTTATTACCGACTATGAAAGTTGGACCTTAGTTGCACAATCCTCTTATTGGAGTGACAAATTTGCTTTTGAACCTTGCTCCTGCGCTCTAAACTAAGAATCTTGTAAAAACCTCGCCCCCAACTGGAATGAAACCTCTTAAATATATACATTCCCAAACAACAAAAGAACAACTATAAAATAAGAAAAAATCTATAGAATTAATAAGCTTATAGAATAAAACTAACTCAAATGCATTATAATACTTTATATTTACGTAATATTTATTTATATATACAAAAGTAATTTGTACTTGACATTAATCTAAAATATTTATTCATATTATAACATACATTACAATTAAATTTAAGAAACATTTCTTAGAATATATAAAATATATAAACTCTTCCATAGGCGCTCCTAACCTTAGACTATTTTATATGCCCTCGTTCCTCGCCCCCACTTTGTGCAACTAAGAGTTGGACATGCAATGTCTCTAGTATTTATATGCCCCTATACTTTCTTCTTCAGGTATGAATTTTGTTGGATATTGATGAAGCACTTTAAACTTTCCAATCTTCATAAGAAATCCACCAATCAACCATTTGGTCACAATAAAATAATATATAATTGATTTTGACAAAGAAAATGATATAAGAGGAATTTAGTAAAATCGGAAGGGTCTTAGTAGCATTGATTGTTTTTTTTAACTCTTGAAAGAAATTCATTTAAACCATAATTCCGTCATATTGCTACAATGTAGAATCCATCACAACTGCTTATTGCAATCTTTTCAACTAATCTTTTGTTGCATTTTCTTCAACCACGAATGGTTTTTCATTAAAAATTTGCAGTCTACTTCAATCCACTATGGAACAGGAGTAATTATGGATGTGAATGATGACTTCAGACATAACCAACCACAACCTCCTCCTCTTTCTTAAAATATGGGCTTGGAGGTGTTTGATGATGTTGCAAAATAGCAACCAAGGCTGCAAGTTGCTGCATAAGAGTCTTGATGTGGTGTTGCATCCTTGTGTTGTCATTCTTGTAAACTTCTCCCGAAGCACATCTCCTTGGTAGCATGATTGCAATAGCATAGCCTTGCTCTGATACGAACTAATGTAGCAGAAGAGTATAGAGACAAGAAATAGATTATGATTTTGAATCCATTGGTTTGAAAATGAATACTGGGAGCAAAATCCTTTCTTGAACCAGTACTTGGATTAAATGCGTCAACAATTAGTTGATTCACACAAAATACCAAAGAGTTGGAAGAAGGGAGAGAAATCTCAAAATTATATTAATCACCACAACTACCTTCCATCATTACAGTAATATGCTTATATTAGAAAATTAAGTCCTAAAAAGCCTAGTACTACTGCAAAAAGGAAACTAAATCAAACCCTAAAACCCCTCAAGTTATGAAGGAATCATAACAAAAAGGAAAATTACCTTAAACTGATGTAATTCCTAAAGAAAAAAGCTTACAATTGATAAAAAGGAAACAAATGAAAATAGAAAATTGCCTAATAAAAAATTTCCCAAATCTTCTTGGCTGCATCAAAATCCATGCAAGAGAGTTGGCTGTGTTATACTGGATTAGGACCTCTGTATTTTTCAACTGTTTTCTTTCATATATTGGCTTACTTATGCATCGGTGGATGTTTCTATACCCTTTTCTTGGATATGCTGTGGTCAGTTAGCTTGTTAGCCTTCAGAAGGTGCAGACGGTTGTTTAAGCACTTGGAAAAACTTCAGCTTAGTCTGGAGTTTGTCTCCTAGATTGCCAGCAGATGAGCTGGCATACTTTGGTTGTTTTTTATTTTTTTCTGGGCATTTGATGTATGTGTGAAGGCATTTATGTCAACAAGGACATGATATTATTTGATGTTTTAGAGTACTTTTTTTCTTGGGTTAATGAGAACTGCTGTTCTTTTTAATTGATGTCTGTCATGTTTTTGAACTTCTAAACAGATGATGTGGGCTCTGGAATATGATCCCGACTTGTTCTCTATGTACGAGGACCCTGATTCAGTTCACGAAAAAGCTGACGGATCTAAAGGAAAAGCTAAATCAATACACCAATGTGGGAAGTATGAGAGAGAAAATATGAAAAATGGAGCAAAAAATGCTGAAGCCCCACTCCCCATTTCTATTTTCCTTGTTGCTAGTGTCTTGAAAGATAGAAGCACAAAGTTATTGACGGAGGCTCGGGGCCTGGATGATGTTGTTAAGGTCAGTTGGATGACTTCATGAGTTTTAATGCTAATGGAAGCTACTGCCCATGAGGCTAATATAGTTAGGTAGACAACTCATTGAGTACAATGGTTAAAAAACAGTGCAGGCATGTACATGCTAAAGTCAACCCCTAACCATAGGTTGTCTTTATTTTCAAGAAGTGCTAATGGTATTTTCCTTTTCCCTTGATTCCATGAATGCAATAAGTTAAGTTCCTTTATGATGTTGATCCAGTCTCTTATGGTTACCATATCCAAAACCCTTAGAACGGGCAGATTAGATGCATCTTCTGTCACAGGAATTGATAAACCATCATTTGTCATTTAACAAGTGGCCCATTCTGCAAGATTTCCTGTTTATGCTGCAGCTCCACTGCTTTTCATGTAACTTATCTCATTCTTTCTCTCTCTCTCTCTCTCTCTCTCTAGATATTGAATGACATTACTGGAAATTTGGATGCCAAGAAAGCGTGCAGTGGGGCAATGAAACTTCACAAGAAGTATCTAAAAAAGGTAGAATTCTTTCCTTGAGTGGTTTGGTTGATTCTTACAATTGTTGCACTCGGCAATTGAAATGAAAAGAAAAATGGCTAATTACAATGGTAGTACTTGTAGTTTTTCCCATGTCTCAATTTAGTCTCAATTGGCTTGATTTTGATGCTGAATTTGTGATTTTGCGTCAATTTAGTCTAATTGTAATGTCAGTTAGGGTTTTTGACGAAATTAATTAGTGTGCAGGTCACTTGACTATTTTTAAATGGCAAAATCACCACACTACCTTTGCCAATCCACAAACTTTATGCAATCAGCAGTTTCTCTTCTCGTACAATCCTTACTATTATTACTGTCAACCACCACCACAATCTCTCTGCTCCATCAACCCCAACCCACCACCACTGCCCAAACCCAACCAAACACCACAACCACATGCCTTCTGCCATATTCACTGCAACACCTGCACCACCACCCAAACCTTCAACGAAGCCCACTGCCACCACTGAAATCCATTGCTGCTGCCACCATCCAAACCACTACCGAAACCTATCTCCACCAACGAAACCCACTGCTTCCACCACCATCCAAACCCATTCACACTGGGTTTTGTAGGGATAGTAGAGATTGCAAAAGGGGTGGATATTAGGGTGGCGATGGGTGAAGTGTTTTAATAGATTGGAGAGAAAGGAGGGTTCCTTCCCCATGATGTGCCTATGCTATTGGAGGTGGAGATATAGAGAGAACAAATCAACAGTAATCAAATTGAGGAGGTAGGTTTCTCAGGGTGGTGGGCCAGTGGCGGGCGAAGAAGAAACAGGGTAGCCAAAGGAATAGAGGAACAAAGAGAGAGATTAGCTGTAGGCTCATTCTTGGTCCTGGTGGTTGGTTGGGAGGGTGTGTGCAGTGAAGGTGGGGGTGGCATAGAGATTGAGTGGTGGAGACACATGGTTCGAAGAAATTATGCCTTGGTCTCAGGAAAACTATACGAGAAGTAGTTTATGAGAAAAGTAAAGTGAAAAAAAGAGAAGGAAAAAGAAAATATAAAAAATTTAGTTTCCTTTGCTTGTTTAGTTAGCAAGAAAGTAAAAAACATTAGTTTACAACTTTCCTATGCTTTGACAGGATCATTTTTGTAGGAAAATTTTTCTTGCTAGAAAAGTGTTATCGTGGGTTCCGCATTTTCTTGTAACAACTGATGAACACGTACACAGGAAAATAAAACAGTTATGTTTTTCTTTTTCCTTTTTTTTCCCGTCAATTGAACGAAACCTTGGGGTTCGATCCTATGGGGGATATAAGGATGACCGCGGGAGGGAATTACTGTGTTTCAACAAAGTTCATATTGAACAAGGGATTTGACCCAAGAGCTAGGGATCAAGCCATCTTCTTCTGCCGCAACAGTCAAGAGTCTTGTGGTCCGGGGGCTGGGTATCCAAGAGGTTGTCAAGTACCATACCGCGGTGTGGTATGGTAGGTTAAGTTAGTTAGGAAGGAGGGGACCGCAATGATGAGATCAAGTACATCTGCACATGATTACTTAATAACGGCCCTAACCAAGTTATTCTTTGCTGATGTGATGAGGCATAGGTAATCATGAGTGTGGTGTGTACCTCATGACTCCTTTCCCTATAAATAGGGAAGTACACCCATCTCATTAAATACGAAGACAAGAGTTAGAACTTCATTTTGTCTTCTCCATTTGTAACCCATTGCACTCAGCTTTGAGAGAACCCTCTGCCTTTTTCTTCGTGACTGAACTTGCTTGGATTTCTTCTCTGACTAGCTCTACCCCTGGGTTGGTTCTATAGTGTGTACTACTCTATCATAACTTAGATCCTCAGATCGACTTCACAAACAAGTGGATGACTTTGTCACTTGAAAATGACCACATGAAGTGCACGCGTGCCCTTTCTGCCAAAAACCCTAACTGACATTAACAATTTGGACTGAAATGACATAAAATAAAAAATCCAGGGTCAAAATCGATCCAACTAAAACAATAGTGACTGAGTTGAGATAGAGCATAGAGGGTAACTTACGGGGACTATTGTTGTAATTAGCCCAAAGGAAACCTTGCCAATATTGGTAGCGGGAAATTGTTGTTAGAGCAATGAAACTCCAAAAGTTAGAAAACCTACAACAAATAAGCATGAAGAACACAAGGAAATTTGTTAGCTGCACTCATTATCATACACTAAAGGTCTCTTTTATAGCCTCCACCTAGGACCCTCAATGCTTGTTAATTTAGATTACGAGGTCAACCAACTTATCTCTCTGCTGATCGTTCTATTCCCTGAATACAAGTGTGCAAAGGTTTCATGTCAATCATTTATTTTGCATGGACCTTACGGGGGAATGCACAATTTTCAATTCTCTAGCATAATGAAACTGCTGTGTGTTGGTCAACTATCCCTAGACATATTATATTACAGGCCTGTGATTTTCCCATTGGCTTGTTTATACTATTTCTGTGTATAGAAAGCTCTTTGTTTTTTTTTTCCTAGTTAAGAAGAAAAAGAAAAGATCTTTGGTTTGTAATTATTGAAATCTTCTAGGTATGAACTTTTACTTAAGGGAAGCAAAATGGAATTGTTAGAGAGCACTTCATAATAGCATTGGAACATTAATGGCTTTCGATTGTTTCAATTGTTTTTTAGGCAAGTTCTTTTTCCATATTTGTATTTTAAGAAAAGAAAAATTCTTAAATTTCATTTCACAATTGTTGCAGGCCAAGCAGCCGTGACATCGAGCCAAATGGCTTCATTTGGAAGCATGTGATTTTGGCATAGTCAAGAAACAATGGGATGTTTTTGGACAGTTTGAATTGGTTCGGCGAACAAAAGTTATCAGAGTTCACATATTTGTATTCTCTGCAAACTGGTGGAAACATTTGTTGTATGAAAAAATCAATACTCATCAACTGTATATCCAAAACATTCTTTGTAAGATATAATTACATGAAAATATTTTGTATCATTCCCCGGCGTTTTGTAATTTGATGAAATACGAGGAGAAAATTTGCTTGTTCATGGTTTACCCCTCTATACCAATAAAAACGTATAATTATCATGAATTACTCCTAAACAAGCCTGGCTTATTTTTGTCTGAGAAAGCTGTCCAGTTTCCTTTCCTCTTTACCAAATATTATGTATACAAGGCACGTTTATCAAATTACTAAGATGACGTAGACAGACAACCAACCACAGAGTAGCCACATAGATTGAATTATCACCATTCATTTGTATTAGTATTTACTGCACTTATCAATTTCAATATAAATGAATGCCCCGAATCAATTTTTGTAGTTGGTTATCTGTGTACTAAGCATTTTTCTATTGCAGTGTTAAAGATATTTAACCTTGTGTTATCAAATCTTACAAAGAGAAGACTACCTAGTTGTATGACTTTTTTTTTTACATTGTTAAATGAGCAAGTTTCTGAAAATGCAATTGATTTTGATGATGCAATGAATTCAAAGGAGTCACCTAATTGGAAGATGGCAATTAATGTAGAATTGGAATCTCTTTTTGTTAAAAAAAAAATTGTGGGTAGTAGATTTAGCAAAAGAAAGAAAGGCTATTAGTTCTAAATGATCAGTTAAAAAAAACTAGTCTAATAAAACCATAGATAAAGTACAAGGTTTTAGACTTCTAGCAAAAGGATTCACACAACAAGAAGGAATCCACTATGATACCCAAAATGTACGTAGAGATGGTCCTAAAGAAGGAATCTATAGGAAACAGTTAAAAGAGTAAGAAAATAAAGATAAAGAGGATAAATTTTTTAAAATCAATAGAACTACGTGGGTGTTTGGTATTGCTAAAATGAATAGCTTATAAATTATAACTTATAGCAGAAATTGCGAGCGTTTGATAAATATGTTAACTTGTTACTGAAATAGAAGAGAAATATTTATATCTTATAGCAAACGTTGTGACTATTTAAAAAAAATTGTAATATGTTATTAAAATTAATAATAAAAAGCTAAAAGTTAGTCCAAGAAATTTTGCCAAACACTATATTGTCATGTCATCATGCAATTTAAAATATGGATTTGTTGCCCATCATTTTGATCATCCTATATGTTTTTTGGTTAGTAGAAGTTGTTTAGGAATGCTTTCCCTACATAAGAAATAATTTGGCTAAAATTCATGTATGTACAATAGTTAACATCTTAAGTTAAAAATTAAGGACATGAGCTGGCGCTAGCACGTGGCATGTGTCAACTTAATAGTACAAAATCATACAATTAATTTACTAAAAAATAAAAACTAGCAGACATAGTAATTAATTCTCTTATTATTTGAAAAGCACGTCTTATTTCTTATAGATCCAGTAATTGTTAACCAAATAAAAAGTTTTTTCATTGATATCGGTAGAAAACTATATCAATTGATTGTATTGAGGTTTAATACCTTATTTTAGAATTAATTAAATATAAAAATGATTAAAAAAATAAAAATTGAAGAATAATAAAAATTTTTTTTATTAATCTTCGTGATAAGAAAAATAAAAATATATATAAAAAAAATTACCACTCACCTTCTATTACTCCAAAACTGTTGAACACTCCATTTTAAAATCTATAAAGAACAATCCATAGTACGCCACTCTTAATATTTAAGTTAAACTACTTTTACTTCAAAATAAGATCTATTGTTTGATTGATGGAATGGAGAGATCCCTTACAATGAATACATTACACATTTATATAAAAAAATACTATTATGGATATATACTAAAAGTTATATTTATGTGTAATAGATTTTGATATTTATTTTATTCATTAATAAAATTTGTTACATTCATTTTAATGAAAATTTGTAAGAGCAATATTTGCACTACATTATTTATTTAATATTATACATATGTATTTTTTATTCTACATATAGATAATCTAGTGTGTAGAGTTCTGTTTACACACAGAAAATTAAATTAACGGTTCTTGTAGAATATAAGCTCTTATTCATAGTCTTAGATGAAATTAGACACACAATCGGTAAATTGTAATACCATGTTTCAGTAAATCTATCTTGATTATATAGAATAGTACAGTTTCAACTCACAGTGTTAGTATACTTGAGTTGCAAGTGAAGGGAGCCAACCTAAACACACGGCCGGTCCATGATTCAAGCCTAAGCCCAAAAGCTGGGATGACCTAGGCGATCGATAGGTCAACACTTAGGCACCAAGTCGAGATACACGACACGAGAATGGAGCTTGGTGGCGTTGAACTATCAGGCATGAATAACACGTCAAGCATTAATGGTAGCATGATCGAGATCCAAGAGCATTAATGATTGTAGCGTGTCTGTACACCTCTACATTGATGACAACTAGAGTTATCTAGAATACCTCGACAAGCAACCGTCTTAAAAGAAAGAGGTCTACACAAACCACAAAAAGTAAAAAGTGCTCCTTGCCAAGGTAGAGTTAGAGGAACTAACATTCTCCTACTTAAAACTACACCGAGGTACAATATAAATCGAGAATATAGGCAACTCAAGGTACACATATGACCATTTACTTACAAAAACTTAGCTAAATCTCTTCAGATTGTTTCATCTGCTTATAAGATCCTAATTTAAGCATCAGATGGGCTTTTGGGCAAGAGCCCGTTAAATTATGTTTTCTTCGATAAAATTGCAAACTAGATCCCGTCGAGTGTTGCCAAGAAATCGGTGCGAAGATAAACAAAAAGAATCTTTAATTGCATTTGTATAGAGAGAATTGATGGGAACTAAATAGCGCTCTAGTGTTGCTTTAGTTTGGGCAATGTCAGTCTGTATAGAGATCGGTGTCAAATACGATTTTGAGATCGGTGGAGGTTTGGAGGATGACATCTTTGGTTAGGGCCGTGGTGGTTTTGTTCACTGGGTTGGGCATGTGGCTCGAAAACATTTCGTCCAAGTTTAGATGGTGTCCTTCGATAACCACTTCGATTCTTGTGGAGAATTAGATGGTACATTGTCACAGAAAATAAAATAATATTTTGATGGAGAACTAAGACATCACAATATTTCATTTCTTATCAGATAAGACATATTGAGTTAATTACTGT
>JAULJZ010113206.1:0-11470 GCA_032270985.1 Heliamphora pulchella
AGAGAGTCGATGTTTGCGTATACGTTGTTAGGGCTCAGGGGAGAGTCGATTTAATTCTGTCTGTATTGCATTCGTGGCTCGTAGGAGTCGACCTTTGCTTGTGTGGCATACTACTATATGTATCTTGGATTGCATGTATTGCATATTGAGACGGATAGACCGATTTTTTAAAAATTGTATTAATGGCCTACGGGAGTCGAAATACTGTATTAACGGCTTGTGGTAGTAGTAATACTGGAATCGTTTTCAAGGCTCTGATGAGCCGAAAAATGGTTTTTATCCTTCCTTTCCCATTGCTAATACCAGAAGACCTCTGCCTCTAGCTGGAACGCCCACCTGTTTGTGCCTCGGTCCCACCCTGTGATGGGACAATTGTTTGAGATAGTTGACCATTGTTTAGGATGCCTGACCTTGTTTGACTATATCCTAGGAATGGTTTGGCTGACCATCTCGTGTACCTGTGTCGATTGTGAACGACGGGGTTGTTTCTTTTGACCTTATGTTGAATTTTGGAAGCGAAATTCCTTTAAGGGGTAGAGTTATGAGATCCTGACCCGTTTTATTTTTTTTGGCATTTTCGGATGTGCGTTACGTATTTTCGTTTGAGTATGTTCTTATTATTTTTGATGCATGATTGGGGCTAGATATGTATGCGGGCAGGTTCCAGGGAGCCGTGGGGTGTTGCGGCGTGAATTTCAAAAAATTTCAAAAAAAGATATTTTGGAGGCCTATAAATATTCGGAGTTAGATATTTTCAAAAGATATTTTTCTAAAATTTCTCCAGCAAGCTTCTTGTTTTCTCTCTGCCTTCTCTCTAAGTTCTCGGGGGCCCGGGGCTCGATTTTCAATGATCCAACACCAGATCCTTGTTTTTGGCACGGTGGGCTACGAGTTCATCCGAACGGAATTTTATTCCGGCGAGGCTCTATTTTACACACGGTTCGAGGTATCGAATTTTTAACTCATCGAGATAAGATTCTAGACCCTACTACTGTAGAAGGGTGTTACATGTAATCGTATGTGTTTTTAACGATTAGATTGCTGTAGATCCGAGTTTGTATCAAGTTAGATTTTTGGGCTAAAAACCCATTTTTTGGCGATCTCGGTGGATGGAATCGGGTGTCGGGAGTTTCTTTTGTGGTCTTGGTGTTAAGCCTAGACATGTGGATGTCCGAGGATGTTGGACGGGAGTTTGGAGGCTTCGATTTGAGGTTTGGAGGCTTTGATTCGAGGTTTGGAGGGCTGAACCCGTAGCTTAAAAACCTGTTCTGCCTCAGTTTGGTCGACTAGATCTTGAGGTTCGATCGACTGTACCGTTGGGTTCGGTCGATTGGACAGTGTTTTAAGGCATTTTGGCGAGAATTCCAGTGTGTTGTTTAGTCGACTGGAGGTTGGGGTCTAGTCGGCTAAACCTGGGCAGTGTTGTGTTTGTGATTTTGTTTGGTTTCTTGGTTTTCGGTTGGCGTTCTATGGTATTCAATTGATTAATTTATGAGATTAGTCGATTCAAATACCTGTGGATTCCTTTGGGGGTTTGGTTGGTCGTGTGGTGGTTTGGGGGTCGTGTTGTGGCCTCGGGTGTTTCATTTAGACGCAGTCCTTGGGTTGACATGCATGGTTTGGTTTTGGGAGTTGTGACATGATTGTGTGCATGTTGGTTACGCTCGGGATGTGTAGGTCCGTGGTTCGGTTTTAAGGTTAGGTTCTGGTAAGAATCGGTCCAAGGGGGTCTGGGTGTTGATCTCCGGGTTAGGTGTGGTTGTCCCGGTGTGTGGATGGGTCCAGGTTTGTGGTTGGGTCATTCGGGTATCGAATGACGGATGTGTGGCACGTGATGTCGTGTCAGGTTATGTGATGGGTGGCATCATGCTGTGAGGTTATATAGCTATGTGCGTTTATAACTGGTTATGTGCATTTATAACTCTAGTTTATTTATGTACGGAACATGTGGGTGGATTACGTGGTTTTGGCGTCGTATGTGAAACGTCATGGTCATACGTGATCTTATGTTTATAGAACGATGATTAGTTTTATTCTTGTGTGTTGTACGACGGGTATGTGGTCTTTGTGATCGTAAACGGTTATTTTATATGCATGTGCTGCATTGTATATATGGAGGGCGGATAATGGCCTCACGGTGAAAGTTCGTAAAGTTGCATATGAACGGTGGATAGTGGTCATACGGTGAAAGTTCGTGAAGATATCTGTTAACCCTGGTTGGTAAAGCAGAGTGGGGTGGATAAGGGTCCTTCGGTGAAAGTCCAAGAAGATATATGAATTGTATGAGATCGATCTATGGTCAAGGCTCGGGAGAGAGTCGATGTTTATGTGTATATGCTGTTAGGGCTCGGGAGTGAGTCGATGTTTGTGTATACGTTGTTAGGGCCCAGGGGAGAGTCGATTTAATTCTGTCTGTATTGCATTCGTGGCTCGTAGGAGTCGACCTTTGCCTGTGTGGCATACCACTATATGTATCATGGATTGCATGTATTGCATATTGGGATGGACAGACCAATTTTCTTAAAATTGTATTAACGGCCTGCGGGAGTCGTAACACTGGAATCGTTTTTAAGGCTATGATGAGTCAAAAAATGATTTTTATCCTCGCTTTCCCATTACTTGTGAAAATTCTTTTTAATGGCTCTTGTGAGTCGTGGTCTAAAATCGTTTTCAAACAGTTTTCAAGGCTTGAAAGAGAGTCTAAACCTGCACTTCATTTTCCTAGCATGTTTTGTTTATACTGCATGCCTGTCTAGTTTTTGTTGAGTCTTAGCTCACGGTGTGGGATTTGCTTTTCTTTAGGTACCGATCATGCTGGTTGATATGGAGGTGCTGGAGAGGTAGAAGGGTTATAGTCTTCCTTTTTGTTTCTATTTGTATCATGTATGCTTAATACATGTTTTTTGGCGTTGGAGCCTTGTAATGTATGCTGTTTGGCGTTTATATACAATGCATGTATGTTTATTTTGAGAGTGGATTCTCGGGCTAGGTGTTGTGGTTAATCACTTATGAGTGTTTCACGTGATCCGGAGTTTGGGGCGTGACATCTAGACCCCTGGGACCCTCAGACCCCTAGACCTCTAGGACCTAGGGAACTTGGACCACCGGTAAATATTTGAGATTAGGGCTGTCGAGCGTGGTGGATGGCTGAGAGTAGACAAAAATGGCTAAGGTTGTCAATTTGAGGTGTAAATAGGAGGATAAATAAGTAGTTTTATATTTAGTCCAGGTGACTTGTTATCTGGGGATTATGTATCCTACTCTCCCATGAGACTAATTATCTTCTAATTCTTGGAATTGGGAGTCAACCGGGATAATTAGTCTTATCACTATTTTACTAAACAAGCTTGTGATTAAAAAATTTCTTGGATTAATATTCCAGTCCAATGGTCTAATACCCCATTCCAAATATGGCCTATGTCTCATGTGGGCTTGTTTCTTGTAGGGGATTAAGGAGGGATTGAATGGAATTATAGGGCGGTTAACTATTTTTTTTTGTTTTCTTGTGATTAATAGTCTCACGTTTGTATTGACTGGCTCGGACTAATAATTTGAAATATACTAGAATATTCTTAATAATTAATACCAGGTTCCTTGGTATTATTAGTACCAAATTGTGGATTATCTTTCCTCATTAAGCGACTAAGAATAATTTTACAACTCTTATCATATTATTTATCTCACACTAACCAAACATAAACTAAATTTCTCACTATATATACAATCCTATCTATAATCTCTGTGTATTAGAAAAAAGATGTAGAACTCTAAGTATTATTTATCATTTCTCTCCAATCCAATTCAATCCAAAAAACAAACAAACCCTCTTGTTTCCTCCTACTGTCAGGACTGTTAGACAAAGAAACAAGTCACTGGCAAAATTTTTAGCAAAGGTTCACTTGGTAGATTTTCGGCGATGTTTTCTATTGGCTCTGTTGTTTATGAACTTCTTCAGGATGTATGGGTGGCAGATCCATGAATTTTGGAGAGGGAGGGCCAAGTTAAAGTTATTTAAATATGGAGGGATTAAGATAAATATTTTGATTTATGAAGGAGCTAAAAATGCTAATATTTACACATGTACCAAAGATTGTGTCGACAATTTTTAGCTAGACGCTCCTATTTGTTCTCAATGATGAGAAAAAATGGATCACAGACAGTGTATGTGAATGGTTATGATTTTCTAGAAGTAGGTCATAAGATTTTGACTATTCATGAGTTATAAAAATAGTTTTAAATAGCTTATGTTTTGGCAAATTTTAAGTTACTTTTGATGTGAAACCCATATACCAGTTAAGATGGGTCGGGATGATGTTGCCTTCATCGTTGTGAATATATTAAGAATATGTATTTAGTTTATCAAAACCATTATGTATTGAATGAGAAAATGGCTTCCAAAGTCATATGGTTGAATAAGATAATATGGAAGACAAAAGATATTGTCTCACATTGAAAGTTTATGAAGAACTTGGTGCATATGTATATAAGCTAACCTTGGAGTAAGGGGTGTGCCCCTTGGGGGTACTCAATTTCATGGAAGGGGGAGGGCCTACCTAAAGGTAGGTTCTCCACATACCACACGCGCGTCGTCACTCGCTCGTCCGGTTGTGGGTCTTCGGATAGGATCTTATTTTTTTGGCGAATTGAATTTATTTAAATTTAAAATAAATTAGATTGTTGAATGTTGTCCGTTAGTTACCGTTATTCTGAACTGAACCAAATAGGTGCGCCTGTTCAATTTTTTGTGAGCCAACTCGGTTTGCACCGGTTCGGACCTATCCGAACAAGTGTTTCTTTAGCTTTAAAAGAGATCTCTTTGGTCCTTCTTCAACCACCAAATTCCCTTAATCTTCTCTCTGCATTTATAGCATCATATTTGTCTATTCAAAAGAGAGAAATAGAGCACTGTTCTGTTTGTCGAGCACGCACATTGCAGTATTTCTTTTGCATGTAAGAGACTAAGTAATCATGGGAAACAGACATCCGAATTTGTAGGTACCACTGCGAGGGCCAAATCTGCTTTAAAGACATAGTGTATATACTTGCCTTAGTCGATTTCTGTTCTGTTCGTAATCCGAAGTACTGTGAGTTTAAGTTTTTATTCCGTCAGGATTATATTATATTCAATTTTGCCTTTGCATTTTTATTTCGTGTTTCTATAATATGTTTTTTAATCTAAGTTTTAACAATTTGTTTTTAATTTCAGATTTAATAATCTGCTTTTTATTTCAGATTTAACAATCTGTTTTTTAATCTCAGGTAACTAACAATCTAACAATCTTAATGCAGATTTGTTTTCAAATAAATCCATAACATTCTATTTAAAATCCAATCTTTGCGTTTGGGTTTTTGTTTGCAACTGGGCATTTGTATTCTTATTGAATATATGTTATTGCCTTAGATATTCAAAGTTGCAACTGGGCATTTGTATTCTTATTGAATATTTGTTATTGCCTTAGATATTCAAAGTCCTATTATTAGGCTTTTCGTCCTGTTTTGAGTCAATCTTTATCACATGCTTTGGAGTTGCTTTCTTATTAATGCCTACTTATTTTTAGTTCTTGTTTGCTTATTGTTTATAAAATTTCTGATTATAGTGTTCTTTGTTTTAAATCATTGTTTGGTGTTATATATTTTAGTAAACTCGATGCTACACCAAAACTCAGATATTTTTTGTTCTTTTGAAGTAAAATAAGTATTTTCATTTATCTATTTATAATACAACACCAAAACTCATAATATATTTCTCGTTCTTTTGTTTTAAATAAAATAAGTATTTTTATTTATCTATTTATCATACAACAGTTTTATCATACAACAGTTTCATCTGTTTTAAAATTCTGAACTATGATGTAATTATGTTAAATAGAAATAGCAACAAATACCATTCATGGTTTTGTGAGTGCCAGTACAAACACCGGTAATGTGCCTATTCTTGTTCTCAACGGCTTTGTTTGCATCAGTTATACCTTTAATACCGACTATTGTTCCGGTGAATCATTGAGAAAAGCTCAAAAAATTCAACGAGACTGACTTTAAAATATGGCAACAGAAGATACTGTTCTATCTAACCACACTGAATCTGGCAAGATTTTTGCAAGAAGATGCTCATGTACTGAAATAAGGTGAATATGGCAAGCAAATTGTTGCCGCAGTCGAAGCATGGATGCATGTTGACTTTTTATGCAGAAACTATGTCCTTAATGGCTTGGACAATGCGCTGTTTAGTATTTATTGTACCAAGCAAACTGCAAAGGAACTATGGGAATCCTTGGACATACAAGACTGAAAATGCTGGGATGAAGAAATTTTTATTGTCGGTTGCTTTTTTGACTACAAAATGGTGGATTCCAAAATCATCATTAACCAGGTCCAGGAACTTAAAGTGATTCTGCATGAAACTCATACAGAAGGAATGTCTCTTAGCGAGTCTTTCTAAGTTGCTGTGATTATTGAAAAATTACTGCCATCTTGGAATGAATTCAAATGTTATCTGAAGCATAAGATGAAAGTGATGAAATTAGAGGAATTGATTGTGCGGTTACGAATTAAAGAGGACAATCGTGGTTCAGATAAGAAAATGGGAGGTCAATTTGTGGCTGAGGCAAATGTTGTTGAGCATGGGAAAGAGCAGACCAACAATAATAAAAAAAGAGGAAGCATTCTGGCCAAGGGCCTTCTCATGGCCTGAAAGGAGGTGCAAACAAAAAGTTCAAGTTTCACGAAAAATGCTTGAAGTGTGACAAACAAGGACACCGTGCAGCAGATTATTGGAGAAAACAAAATGTTAAGGCGAAATACAATAAGAAAACCCCTAAGGCTTATGTGACCGAAGTGGAGACACTCTCCAATGATGTGGTTGATTTGAGTCTGTTTGCAATGGTATCAAAAGTAAATCTTGTGGGTTCAAATTTCAAGGAATAATGGGTGAACATAGGTGCTACTCGATATATTTGTTTTGAGAAGAGAATGTTCACTTCTTACAAACTAGTGAAACATGGAGAGCAACTCTTCATGAAGAACTCCATAACTTCTAAAGTTGAAGGATAAGGAATCGCTATTTAGAAGATGACTCTAAAGGATGCGTTGCATGTGCCAGAAATTCATAAGAATTTGGTGTCCAGGTCGCTGCTAAGCAAGAACGGGTTTAAGTTGGTCTTCCAGTTTGATAAGTTTGTCGTTACTAAGAGTAGGGTGTAAGTAGGAAAGGGGTACATGAGTAATGGCCTCTTTAAGATGAATGTAATGATTGTTATTCCGTTTATTAATAAAATTAACACATCTTCTGCTTACTTACTTGAATCTTCAAATGTATGGCATGATAAATTAGGACATGTTAATTGAAGAGGACAATCGTGGTTCAGATATGAAAATGGGAGGTCAATTTATGGCTAAGGCTAATGTTGTTGAGCAAGGGAAATGGCAGACTAACAATAATTAAAAAAGAGGAAGCATTCTGGCCAAGGGCCTTCTCATTGCCCGAAAGGAGGCGCAAACAAAAAGTTCAAGTTTCACGAGAAATGCTTAAAGTGTGACAAACAAGGACACCATGCAGTAGATTGTCGGAGAAAACAAAATGTCCAGGTGAAATACAATAAGAAAACCCCTCAGGCTTATGTGACCGATGTGGAGACTCTCTCCAATGATGTGGTTGATTTGAGTCTGTCTGCAATGGTATCAGAAATAAATCTTGTGGGTTCAAATCCCAAGGAATAGTGGGTGAACATAGGTGCTACTCGATATGTTTGCTTTGAGAAGAGAATGTTCACTTCTTACAAACTAGTGGAACATGGAGAGAAACTCTTCATGAGGAACTCCTTAACTTTTAAAGTTGAAGGATAAGGGAACATTATTTAGAAGATGACTCTAAAGGATGTTTTGCACATGCCAGAAATTCATAAGAATTTGGTGTCCAGGTCGCTGCTAAGCAAGAATAGGTTTAAGTTAGTCTTCAAGTTTGATAAGTTTGTCGTTACTAAGAGTAGGGTGTAAGTAGGGTGTAAGTACGAATATAATGACTGTTGTTCCGTTTATTAACAAAATTAACACATCTTCTGCTTACTTACTTGAATCTTCAAATGTATGGCAAGATAGATTAGGACATGTTAATTTTGATATTTTGCATAGATTAACTAACTTAGATTACTTGCCTAACTTTAATTAGATTTAAATTATAAATATGAAACTTGTGTGGAAGCAAATTTAACGAGACTTTCTTTTCATTCAATTGAAAGAAGTATTGAACTTCTGGATTTAATCCGTACTGATGTGTGTGATTTGAAATTTGTTTAAACACTCGGTAGAACAAGGTATTTAATTACTTTTACTGACGATTGCACAAAATATAGTTACGCATATATGCTGAGAAGCAAAGATGAAACTTTAGAAATGTTTAAACATTACAAAAATGAGGTTGAAAATAAACTTAACTGAAAGATTAAGGTGATTAGAAGCAATAGAGGTCGTGGATATGAATTTTCTTTTGTTGAGTTCTGTTTTGAACATGGAATTATTACCAAACTATTGTGCCTTATTCTCCATAGCAAAATGGAATTGCTGAAAGAAAAAATAGAACCTTAAAAGAAATGATAAATGATATGTTGATAAGTTCAGGATTATCACATAACTTGTGAGGGAAAGCGATTCTAACCGCTAATTACAACTTAAACAAATTACCTCCTAAAAGGACGAATAACACTCCTTATGAATTGTGGAAGGGTCGAAAGCCCATCTACAAATTCTTGAGAATGTGAGGGTGTTTGGTTAAGGTTATGGTCCCTACTCTAAAACGAGTGAAATTATGACTGAAGACTATTGACTACGTATTTATTGGTTATGTAAAAAATAGTAGTGCATATCGGTTCTTAGTGCATAAGTCAGATATACCCGAGATTCATGTTAACACAATTATTGAATCAATGAATGCTTCATTTTTTGAAGATAATCTTTATAGAACCATATAAGAGCCAAGTTCTAGTAAAAAAACTTTAGATACTGCTTTTGGCAATGAGAAAGACCAAGAAGTAGAAGGTTTTAATGAACCAAGATGTGAAAAAAGAGAAAGGAAATCAAAGACCTTTGGTCCAGATTTTTTAACTTTTATGTTAGAAAAAGAGCCTCAGAATTTAAGGAGGCAATGTGTGATGCCCCGAAACTCGGGGATATCTAGAGCGACAAATAACTAATATTGGTGTGGAATAGTAATAACCGATTAATACCCATCAAGCAGAAAAGTATGAATATCATAAAATTAAGGTTACAGACCAAAAAGTAAAGTGTACTTAACAGAAAATATTAAAAAAAGTAGCACTAAGTCCGATAAGGTCAAAAATTAAGTGCAGCAAACTGGTAGAATTTTGGTTCACGGGAGCCACGGTTCCACCTCCTCTAGCACAGGGTTGTTGGCACGAACTTTCGCGTCCTCGAAACCTGGCATAGAATGCCGTGAGCTAAGGTTCAGAAGGAACAACATAATTATACAAAAATTTCTCCAAATACATGTTAACACATAAAAAGAATAAGTATGACAATGAACAATGATGAGAATGATGCAACCAATTTAAACTTTCTATTTCAATTAAAACTAAAGTTGTTCTAGGTTCTCCCAGCCTCGGTGAAACCATCCTAAACCCCATGATCCCTATCACGCTGACCAAGTCTACCATAGACAAAAAGCGTTCCTTAAGCTGTGGAATGTCTACGTAGCGGACTAAGTGTCCAGTCGGGTCATCACTGACGGCAAGGGTGTGGACAAGTTAACACTGATGGAAAGGGTGTGGAAAAATTAACACTTTAGGTCCTCAACTCTCAGGTCAAGGTCAAATGCGGGATCGCGAAATCTAGCTCCTATTATTATGCCATCCAAACCGCCTTCACCAGTAATACAATTTATAACAATGTGCGTTTAGCACTAAGGGCAAAAATAATTAAAAAATAACCAAGGCATAAAG
This sequence comes from Heliamphora pulchella, assembly GCA_032270985.1. Taxonomy (NCBI): domain Eukaryota; kingdom Viridiplantae; phylum Streptophyta; class Magnoliopsida; order Ericales; family Sarraceniaceae; genus Heliamphora; species Heliamphora pulchella. The sequence goes on from JAULJZ010113206.1 coordinate 9,951, forward strand.
CCACAATTTTTTCAAGTGTTATTGTACCACCCTAAAGTTCAATTTCATCTCTTTCTTAAAATCTTTAAGTGAATCCCGTAAAATTCATCCCAATGATGATGCAGCATAATATGCTAAAGTTATGATTTTTTAACTTACATGGAAATTCATGCATGGATATGATTAATTAGCATGTAAGCTAAAAAGTGCACCAATTAATCGAAAGCCACCTCAAAATATTTAGGCTAAAATACAATGTGCATAGATCAACGATTTAACTAAATTTATAAGTAAATAATTCAACCACAAAAATCATGTAAATATATCAAGGCAATATTACACATTCTAATTATTTAATCATGCATAACACAACACATGAAACCCAAAATAATAGTATTAACACTAAATCACATTTAATCACAGTTAGAAATTTCAGGTTTTAGCTACTGATTTTAAGGTTTTTAAAATACTTAGACTCGAAATTAAAATCTGAGATTTAGTAGAAACCCTATTTGGGACGTTCTGAACATTCTTTATGTTTTATACCTTTCCAAATTTGGCCTCTAGGGCCTCGGTTTTGACAAAACAAATTTCTGTGACAGTGTAGAGAAAAATTTTCAGAATAGTGGCATGAAAACTCAATGGTTTCAAAAATAGAAATAAGAACTTAGACTTAAAATTTAATTTTTTAAAATTTTTACAGTGGTATATCTATGAGTTTAGAAGCTCTGAGACTTGACCTTGTATTTTTTTCATTTTTCTTGAATTTATTACGAATATTCTACCAAAAAATGTCCAGATTCAACACACTTTGGGAGAATTATCGCCATTTTCTCTATACACATGCAAACAGATTGAATCCAATGGAGTTAGAAAGATAAGACATTTATATATCCAACCACATAAAAATCATACCATGATCTTACTTCTACAGTAAATGGCATGAATTCAAAGTGATCTGTCTAGACAGCCATTTTAACTCGATTTACTTCTCTATTTTTAGAAAAATAAAGGAAACGATTTGGACCTTAAGAAAACTTGTGCAAGTAAATAATATACAAATGAAACTACAGTAAAAATGTCAAATTTTTTTGATGAGTTTAGATCACTCAAAAAAATGACAAAAATCAAATTTTTGACAAAAATCATTTTTGGACAGATTTGAGTATGAAGAAAACATGTGCTTTCTAAACTCTAAAGCCCATGGCCCTTGCATGCATGGTTATATCTTTCATATATATGGCTTATATATGAGATATATACCATTTGCATGGATCAAAAGCAAGAGAAGTTTAGAAACTAAGAAAACCTTAGTACATGAAAAATAAGTGTATAAAAAATATTGTTTATACCTTAGAGATGCTTGATGGATGATGGATATGGATGCACCTTGAACAAGAACACATAAACACTTGAAGAATTTGAAGAACACACTCTAAGTCTTCCTTTTCTCTCTCTAACACACTCTCACAAACACGTACAAAAAAAAAATATAACACAAAGAGGGAGAGGGAGAGGGAGAGAGGGTGCCAAAATGAAGT
>JAULJZ010113217.1:0-11470 GCA_032270985.1 Heliamphora pulchella
TAAGCCACACTATTACATCCCTACACTCACACACACAGAATAATAGTAAAGATACTACTAAGATACATATATATCTACAGGAGTGAATGCTATGGACTTAGAGAGAGAAGAATGCCTCCTTACATGTTCAGAAAACACTCCGTAACCCTAATGGACGAAACTGTTATAACTTATATATTAAAGAGGACTCAAACAGGATTGGTTCATAAAATGAATCTGGGCACTCAAGCGCCAAGCGAGCGCTCTGCGAGCGCATTGACTCATCGTCCAAAAGAGCTCAAGCGTCATGCGAGCACCTTCAAGCGCTCTAACAAATCGCTTGAGTGCATAGCGAGCGCCAAGCGAGCACTGCTCTCTGGAAAACATGGGCCACAGGGACGCTCAAGCGCCAAGCGAGTGCCCTACGAGCGCTGGCCACTAGAATGGGGGGACCAAGGGGCGCTCAAGCGCCTAACGAGAGCGCTGAGCGAACGCTACTCTCTAGAAGAGAGGCGCTTAAGCGCTCAACGAGAGCCGAGGGGCGCCCGAGCGCTCTACGAGCGCCAAGGGACTCGAGACCTAAACAAGCCTAACAATGCATGCATGCATTTACAAAAGGTTTTAAGCAATAAACATTAATAAACATGCAATGTGTTCGTGCACAAGTGAGGCCATATACCTTTTGGGGTTGCCGAATAAAGTCTTGCATGTCAACCGGTGAGGAGCATTGAAATGAGAAGAGCGGAGACACTAGACATATCCCCAACCACAAACAGAGAGAAAGAAGCGTACAGACTCTGGCGGTTTTGTCAAAAACCGAAAATAGCCATCTATACTAACAATCTCCCCCTTTGTCATTTCCGAGACAAAACCCCAAAAACGTAAAATAGACTCTATACATGAAAAGATCTAGATACAAAGAGATCTACAAACTCACAAGACCTAGAATCTAATCAAGAGGCACAGAGCTTCCAGAACCTGTACGAGAACTACACACCAATGCCAACAGGTGAAGCAATAACATGATATTGAAAGCATGACAAATATATAAATAATGAGCTCAATGTAAATAGCATATGCCATGGCAATCAGGAAAAGAACATATATATATCATTGCCTCCAAAACAGCAACTTTAAGTACATGGATACAAAAATGATAAACAAGGTACAAAATACAACGAGATACATACATCATGCCTATCTACATACAAAAACTGCCAACTACTAGAATTAAAGAACAAAAGACTACTAGAACTGAAGTACAAAAGATAGATACAAATACAAAAGAGTTCTCTCCCTTTTTGTCACGGAGACGCCAAGGGAAAAGAATAGATAGCTATACTAGTCCGCACCAGGAGCGCCGTTGTCGTCGGTGGCATAGTCATCGTTGAGGGGCTGCTGAATACGTGCAAGCTGAGGGCCAACAGAAGCCAGCTGCTCCTGGAAAGCTACCAAGGTGCGGTCATGAGCATCGAACCGAGCTTCAAAGCGGGCAAGGTACTGCAGCACCTGGCCCATTGGATCTTCAGCGGGAGCATCGGAAAGAGGAGCCATGTGCAGAGGCGGTAGAGTAGCTGAAGATGTAGACAGACCAGCGGCAGAGCTGGAGGCTGCAGGAGGGTGACAGGTAGCAGGAGGAGCATCGGCGGCAAGAAGAGCTAGAGCGGCATGTAGAGGACGGAAGGCGGGTATGATGGCAGGATAATCGGGAGGGTCACGCTCGCCGATAAGAGTGGTAGAGGGATCGACATCCAGATGAGCGGCACTAAGGCTCTCTGTCTGAAGAGAGATGTCACTCTTGGGGTAGAGCAAGGGCTCCCTAGGGATGGTAGGTACGGAGCGAGACCGACAGAACCGAGTGATGAAAGATGAGAAGGGAACATTGGCAGTACCCGAGGGGCGCTGGGCGTAAGACTGAATGATGTACCAGATGTGATAGGGCATGGTGATAGAGTACCCACGCCTAATGGCATATAAATGATCAGCACAAGACGCAACAATGTTGGACGTATGTCTAGTGGGCTCGATGACAGAAGCAACTATCTTGTTAAGGGTACGATAATGTGGAGCAAGATGGTGCTGCTTGAGGTGGGAGATATGACTATAAACACCATTCGAAAGCTCCCAAGAAACCTCCCTGCGGGAAAGACGAAACTCAGCACTCAAAGGGTACTGAGGAGTCTCGACAAGCAAAACACTGTAGAGGGATACAATGTCCGCAACAGAAAAGGAAATGGAGCGCCCGCGGACCCGAGTGGTCAAGGTCCGCTGCTCACGGTCAACCGCAGAGACGTTTGCATAAAACTCGCAAACCATCTCGAGTAAAACCTCATGGTGACCGGAGTAGAGGCTGACCCAGCTGCGCTGAGCAAACTGCTCAGCAAGGCCGATTGAGACGAAGTTAGAAACAAGCACATTCCTCTCAATGAGGATACCACGCCCGGATAACACGCCGTAGGCCGTACAGGACTCAGGAGTGGGAAGAGGGTCGTAGCCCAAGGAACAGGCATGAGGCCGCTTCCACCCTCGGGACTTAGTCCTGCTGGTGGGCCCTCAGGCTAAGAACCATAGGAGGTCAATGATGTAAAGAAGAAGAACAACAGAAAAGACACAGGAAAGAAGAGAGAGGGAGGAAACCATACCGACCGCTGAAGAGGAGACACGAGCCATGAAGAAAGTGGAAGTGAAGAACGTCAAAGCCACCGGAGGGAAGGAAGAGAGGGAGAAGGCACGAAGAGAAAGAGAGAGATGATTCGAGAGAGAGAGAGAGAGAGAGAGAAAGAGAGAAATGAGAAGGTGGAGGGGAGACGAAGGGACGAGATCGCCCTATAAAGGGCTGAAATGCGAGCAGGCGCTCAAGCGTCGTGTGAGCGCACAGCGAGCGCGTATCAGCACTCAAGCGCACAGCGAGCGCTTTAAAAACTGACAAACACGTGCAGGCGCTCAAGCGCCTTGTGAGCGCATAGCAAGCGCTTGACAGCGCTCTGCGAGCGCTAAGCGTTGGAACACAAAAACACCCAAAAGCAGAGAAGCTAAGCAGGAACAGGGAAGAACTACAAGAGATAAAGTTAATCAAACCCAAGATTCCTATACCCAACACCCCAAGAGACTCCCCCTCAACGCAATATCAAGCAAAGCACATGCATTGTAAGAATAACAAACATATATTTTTTGTTTTTAATATTTATGAAAAAATAGAAAACACAAAAAAAATATATTCATGCATGAGCAAGTCAATGACAAGACTCAGTGCAGAATCCATACTCAAATTTTAGCACATGAGAGTTGAGAAAGCAACATGAGATACAGATATCAACATATTCAAGTGACAGTCGCATGCATCAACTTAACTTAAAAAAATTCTCAAACTCATAGCTCTATCAAGTGTATACGGTGAACTCTGTGGCAGAGGAGCAAAAGACTGAAGAGAGTTAAGTGAAGAGACAATCCAAGAACTAAGGTTCAAACACCCATCAAGATAGCATTGAAGTCAAACCGTCTAGCATTTGGACCTTGAGTCATACGTACAAACCTCAGCAAAGGGAAGAGAGATAGGGTAAGGAACACAGCCATATATATATGTTATTTTGAAAGGAAGGAGGCAAAGAAAAAATCCTTCAGAAGATGGTATCACCCAGAGGAGATAAAAGGCATCTCATTGGCCGTCATAGACACGAGAATTGAAAGCAAGACATGAGGGAAAGCAACTTAAAGTAAACCACAAATATCGGTCATCCAAGCAACTGAAATGAGTAAACCAAGGGAATTAGATCAAATTGACCTTACAAGCTCAACAGGACAACATGCTCTAAGAGAGTGTGTGCACATAGAAATGAGAATAAGATTTTTAAAAGCAAAAATGAGCACTAACAAAGATCATAAGAGAGTAAAAAATCTTATGCATATGAAAATCTATCAAATAGCTATGCATAATAAGAGTAGGGATCCACACCTCATCCAAACCCAAGATATGCAAATGGGGGACAAGCACACAAGCATACAGTCAAGCACACAAGCGTGCAACTTAGAGCAAGAAAAGAAAGTAAAAATAAGAAGAACAAAACAAAATCAACTCTTGAGAAACAAGGAAACACCCCAGAGCGATAAAGAAGCCCACACCCTAATCGATAGAGATTAAACCTATAGACATCCTAAGGAATTCAAATCTAGAGAAGTCCAATGGTTTAGTGAAAATATCGGCCTTTTGATCATGAGAGGGAATGAACTCAAGAGACACAACACCATCCTCAACAAGATTCCAGATAAAGTGATGGCGAATGTCGATGTGTTAGGTACGAGAGTGTTGAACATGATTTTTTAAAATATTGATAGCACTAGTGTTATCACATAACACGATCATAGTGCCTTGGGTAAACCCGTAAAATCCTGAAGCATTTGTCTTATCCACAACAATTGAGTACAACTACTCCCAGCTGCAATATATTCTGTCTCGGCAGTGGATAAAGAGACACAATTCTGCTTTTTGCTATGCCAAGCAACCAAGCAGTTGCCTAGATAAAAGCACCCTCCCGAGGTACTTTTTTGGTCATCAACATTTCCAGCCCAATCAGCATAAAAAAAAGTCGCAAGAGCAGTGTTGGTATCATAAGGGTACCATAACCCAAGACTTATGGTCCCTTTGACGTAACGAATGATCGGCTTGACAGCGGTAAGATGGGACTCTTTGGGACTAAGCTTGAAACCGGGCACAAACCCCAACACTAAAGGATAAGTCTGGACGGCTGGCAGTGAGATACAAAAGGCTACCAATCATACTCCGATACAGAGTGGGATCAACATCTTTCCCATCAGAATCTTTTCCAAGTTTGATGCTCATACTCATTAGAGTTCGAGCTTCTTTTGCAGAATCTAAGCCAAACTTCTTGACAAAGTCATGAAAATACATAGATTGGAATATAAAAATATCATTTTTCATTTGTTTGACATGAAAGCCCAAAAACTAGCTCAATTCCCTGACCAAGCTCATTTGAAATTCATGGCTCATTTCAACACCGAAGTAGTGAGAGTGACGATCAAAGGTGGAGCCAAAAATAATGTCATCAACATAAATTTGAGCAATGAGTAAGTCATCCTTAATTTTCTTTAAGAAGAGGGTTCAATTGGTTACCCCTCGAACAAAGCTAGAATTTAAAAGATGGTCTATGAGCCTTTCGTACCAAGCCCGAGGGGGCTTGTTTGAGACCATAGAGATTCTTTCTGAGTCTATAAACATGACGGGGATTATGAGGGTCTTCAAACTCTTTTGGTTGCTCAACAAAAACTTCTTTAATGTCTCCATTGAGAAATGCACTTTTACCGTCCATTTGATATAGATTGAAGCGAAGGCAACATGCTATAGCAAAGAGGAGTCGAATGGACTCGAGACGGGCAACCAGTGCAAAGGTCTCATTGAAATCAACCCCTTTAATTTAAGAATACCCTTGGGCAACAAGCCTATCATTGTTTCTAACAACAAGCCTATCCTTGTTTCTAACAACAACACTATTTTCATCACGTTTGTTTTTAAAAATCTATTTAATTCCAGTGGCATTGTTGTTACTAGGCCGTGGGACAAGATACCAAACCTCATTCCCATCAAATTGTTAAAGCTCTTCTTGTATGGCAATGATCCAATTTTCATCACCAAGAGCTTCTTCTATCCTTTTGGGTTCAATGAGGGAGGTGTAGCACACAAATGATTTTATTTTCATTGTGTGTTTTTTTTCTAATCAATATGCTATCCCTAGGGTTTCCAATAACAAGGTCAATGGGATGATTCAATTTAACCCGGCGGATGGTTCTTTGATGGGTGTAGGAGACTCCTCAACTTAAGGAATTTGATATCTCGTCACAAGCTCTTCAATACCCTAACTCTCTAAACTAGGTTCATCACAAGATGAGTCAAGATTAGACTCATTGGGAGAGCTAGAACTCTCCCCCTCAAAAACATGCCACACTTCCTCGTTATTGGTGGAACTCAAATCATTAACCGTAGTATCATCCACCACAAAATTTGCAGACTCTACCAGAGTCGAGGTTCTCAAGTTAAACAGCTTATAGGTCCTACTATTGTTTGAGTATCCTAGAAAGATCCTTTCATCACTTCTATAGTCAAATTTTTCTAAGGACTCACTATCCCTAATGATGTGACATTTACTTCCAAAGATTCTGAAATATTTGACACTAGATTTCTTTCATTCCAAATCTCATACGGAGTATGAAAAGTCCCGGGCCTAAGATAGATTCTATTTATGGTGTAGCAAGCGGTGTTAATCGCTTCGGCCCAATGATTCCTAGGAACTCTCTTGGCATGCAACATGACTCTTGCCATTTCTTGTAGAGTCCTATTTTTTCTTTCCACGACCCCATTTTGTTGGGGGTTCCGGGGTGCAGAGAATTCATGTTTGATACCTCTATCATCACAGAATTTCTCAACATCGGAATTTTCAAACTCCCTTCCATTGTCACTTCTCACCCGAGTTATGGAGTAACCCTTTTCATTTTGAATTTTTTGGCAAATGATTTTGAAACACCTAAAGATGTCAGACTTCTCCCTCAAGAATCCTACCCAGGTAAAGCGAGAATAGTCATCAACAATAACAAGAATATACTTCTTACTACTTAGGCTTTCAGTTCTAGAGGGACCCATCAAATCAATATGCAAGAGTTCGAGAGGTCTCGTGGTAGCAACAAGATTTGTCTTTTTATGTGGGCATTTGATTTGTTTTCCTTTTAAGCAATCACCACAAATAAGGCCCACACCATTGGCCAACTTGGGAACCCCCTTTATGAGTTCCTTTCTAGTTATTCTAGACAGATTAACAAAGTTAATATGACCCAATCTTTGGTGCCACATTTCAACCTCATCAACTAAAATCCTGTTGCAAATATTATCAGATTTAGGGACTATACAAGAGCAATTATCAGAAAATCTAGTACCCTTAATAATGCAAACACCAGAAGAATCAATGATAGAGCATCCATTTTGAGTGAATTGAACATTATGAGAATTTTCACAAAATTGTCCTATGCTTAAGAGGTTGGCCTTCAAACCCTCCATATATAAAACATCTTCCAATCTAGGAAGGTCATTAGACATGATCACGCCTTTTTCCAATGATCTTTCCTTTGTTTCCATCTCAAAAGGTGACATTCCCCCCAGGGTATTCTTCAAAAGAGACAAACAAGGATTTGTCCCCGGTCATATGTCTCAAACACCCAATATCCAAGTACCACAAGGAAGTATCATGAATTTTCAAAGCAGTATAAACAATAAGGCAAACATTTTCTTTTCTTTTCCAAAATTGTTAGTGAGATTGCTTAGTGAAAATCTTGATTTCTTGTGAGTTAACTTTTTTATTGTTGGGAGCAAGGGGTTGATGAAACGTGTGATTTGGCCTATTGGAATTCAAGTTCCTATGACAAAAGGAGATACTAAAAACTTTGGCCAAATGGTGAACTTCTTCAAGAAGGTGGAAAGAATGCTTGGAAAGGTCATTTAAATGATCTAAAAGGTGGTTGCCATGACTAGCCAAAGGAGCTTTGGGGTGATGGATAGGTCTTCCCACGAGGAGTTGACCATTAGGAAGATTTTTTGAGACATTCTTCTTCATAAGCTTAAAGCAATTAGGCTGTATGTGACCTTGAACACGGCAATGATGACATGTGGGCACACCCCTTTTTTACGGACAAGTCTCTCACTCTTCATACCTAGACTCGGAGGGATGGAGGACGTGGAAGTGCTAGAGGCACTAACAAACACAACTTTCTTAAGATTACTCTTAGTCTTTGGTTTCGAGGATGGGGGGGTCTAAATATCCTAAACCACTCTTATCTCTGAAAGAGAAAGGCAACTCAGTGATTCGACAAGCAGCTTCACTTCTTTTCATCATGGAACTAGTTTTAGAGAGGTTTTTCTCAAGGTCAAGAATCATGGACTTAGCAACGGTTAACTCACCGAGGTATTCAAGTCTCTCTTTCTCAATGTGAGTAAACTTATCAGACAAGTTCGCTTTGTGGGTCTTGAGATTCTCAATTTCTATGGTATTCTCACTCACTTCACTTTTAAGAAAGTTCATTTCCTTCTTTAGGGTTCTAAACTTCACATTGATTTTTAGTTTATCTTTCTTGAGTTTAAGACACTCCTTGACAAGTTCATCATAAGCTTCATAAATGGATTCAATCTCATCATTGTCATTAGCCTCATCCTCTTCGCTAGTCTCATCTAGGGACTCTGTGGCTAGGAATTCATCTAGAGCACAACTCACATGAGAGGAATCACCATCGATGGGTGAATTAGGGTGGTCAGAAGGTTCTATGGTGGCTACTAACACAGCAAAGTTGGATTCATCGACCGTATCCTCTGACTCACACTCATTCGTTTCTCCATCCCCACTCTCATCATCCCATGTGACGGTAAAATTCTTTTTCTCCTTCTTTTTGCAGGTGTTGGCACACTTGGCTTGAATGTGACCAAACCCGTGGCATTCATAACACTGAATTCCTTGGCGTTTCTTGGTGCTAAAGGAGGTACTCTATTTGTCACTACCACTTAGAGTGAATTTTTTGTTAGAAAAAGACAACTTGGGAGAAGATGGGTTGGAACTGTTTCCCTTTTTAAATCTTACAAACTTTCGAAATTTCTTAGCAATCATTGCAACTCTTCTTCATCAAAATCCTCTTCTTCATCATTGCTCTCAAGAGTATCAACATGTGAGGATTTCAAGGTTATGCCTTTGCTAGAGCTAGACGAGGTTTTCTTTGAGAAAAGATGGTTAATTTTATAGGTTTGGAGTTTGCCCACCAATTCTTCAACCTTCATAGAATCAATGTCATGACTTTCCTTTATGGCGGTAACTATAGACCCAAACTTCTCCAGTAGGGACCTTAGAATTTTACGGATAACTTTGAAAGGTGAGAGAGGCTCTCCTACACCAAAAAAGGAATCCACAATCTCACTAAAAGCTTGCAATAGAATTGGTCAAAAGTCTCACCCCCGATCATACGCAACTCTTCAAACCTAATGGTCAATATTTGGAGTTTGGAGGTATTCACAGTTTGTGCCCTCATGCGTGACTTGTAAGATGTCGCATGCCTCTTTAGTGGTGTCACATTGTGAAATACGACTAAATTCACCGGGACTAAGAGCGTTGTGAATAACACCTAAGGCCTTGTAATTATAGTCGGAATACTCATTGTCTATGGGGATCCACTCGGTATCGGTTTTCAACCTAACAACTTTAGTAGTGAGATCTTCAATGGTGGGGGCTTCGTACCCATAGAGAACAAATCTCCAAACTTTAATTCCCATGGAATTTAGAAAGGCTTTTATCCTAGCCTTCTAATAGGGGTAGTTGTTGCCATCAAAATAGGGAGGCCTAGTGATGGAGGTACCCTCTCTATCCAACTCCGAGTTCATGGCTACGAAAGGATCTAACTCAAGCGGTGAAACCAACTACGAGACAACCTTGCTCTGATACCAATTGAAAAAGATAAAACCATAGGATTGAGCCTAGAAGGGGGTGAATAGGCCAATAAAAAATTAATTTTCCTTTTTAACAAAATTTTTGGTTCCATTAAAGACAAGGAAGAAAACCAAAAACACACAATATGCACGAGAGATTTAACGTGGAAACCTGAGGGTACACCCCTGGAATAAAAACCACAACACAAAAATCCACTATAAATCAACAAGGGTACAAGAATTACAACTATTACCCAAATGTAGATCTAACTCCGCTTCTTAACTTAGCTCCCCGAGCACCTTCTTGATTCCATAGCAACCACAAGCTCAACGACTCAATCACCGTTTGATGATGGCTCCGAGTTAACCCGGCCAAGAGTGTGAATGATGACAAGAAAAGTGTATATGAAACAATGTGATTTTATAGAAAAATACACAACCTAAGGTGTTTAAAACACTCTTAAATGCACTTAAATATACTTAGGTTGCTACAAAAGGGAGTAAAAATGGAAGAGTGAATGCTATGGACTTAGAAAGAGAAAAAAGTCTCCTTAAATGTTCAGAAAACACTCATTAACCCTAATGGACGAAACTGTTATACCTTATATACTAAAGAGGGCGCAAACAGGATTAGTTCATGAAATGAGTCTGAGCGCTCAAGCGCAAAGCAAGCACTCTACGAGCGTATTGACTCATCATCCAAAAGGGTCCAAGCGCCATGCAAGCGCCTTCAAGCGCTTGATCCCATAGCGAGCGCTGCTCTCCAGAAAACATAGGCTACAGGGGCACTCAAGCGTCAAGTGAGCGCTCGTACCCTACGAGAGCTGGCCACTAGAAAAGGGGGACCAAGGGGCGCTCAAGCGTCTAACGAGGGTTGAGCGAGCACTAGCCTCTGGAAGAGAGGCGCTTAAGAGCTCAACGAGCGCTGAGGGGCGCTCGAGCGCTCTATGAGCGCCAAGGGGCTCAAGCCCCAAACAAGCCGAACACTACATGCAATGTGTTCGTGCACAAGTGAGGCCATATACCTTTTAAGGTTGCCAAATGGAGTCTTGCATGTCAACCGGTGAGGAGTACTAAGATGAGGAGAGCGGAGACACTTGACATACCCCCAACCACAAACAGAGAGAAACAAGCGTACAGACTCTGACGGTTTTGTCAAAGACCGGAAATAGCCAACTATACTAACTAGTTATGAAGAAAAAAAATATTTTTTATAGTCACATAATTTATATTCAATATTAAATTTTGTTTGATAGATCTAGGCGTGTATGTTCTAAAAATATAATTTTTATAAAAAAAGGACATGTATAATAAAAGTTATGACATTTTATAGAAATGTATAACAATATTTTCGATAACAAGAAAAAAGGCTAAAAGTCATTCAAGCAAAAAGACAATAACCCAAATTAGCCAAAACGACAATAAGCCAATAAGCCAAAAGAAAAATAAGACGATTTAACGCCTCAAACCAAACGAGGCCTTAAAAGAGATGGATTTATTATAACACATACTCCAACAAAACATATCCTCTAATAGCAATGTCCTTTCAGCACAATATAGCCTATTAATGGGGATTGGATCCAAGTTTAATACGGATCACAATATACCCCAAGGTTTTAAATTGCGGTATCGGCCGGCGTAACGATCACGGTCGCGTGTAACAGGTATTGGGCGTATCGGTCAACCCGTAATGAAAATCGGTAAACGCGTACGTGAACTTTTTTTAAGTGCTAGCAAATAGCATAAAACTCATTGATATACGTCCTAACTTTATTTATTATAAATTGAATATTTGTAGTTGTTTTTAAATGGCATCTTAACATATAAAACATATTCTAATTTTATTTACTACAAATAATTACATAAATGTTATTTAACAAAAAACGTAAAAAAAAATTAACTAAATAACTCAAGAAGAATTCAAATTTACAAATATTTGAGTCATAAAAAGCATAAAATATGAATGATTTTAATTTAACTAATTCATACTTAAGTCAAACTTAAATCATTAATAATTCAAACTTAAAT
>JAULJZ010113239.1:0-32741 GCA_032270985.1 Heliamphora pulchella
AATTTACATTGATTAAAAATTCATCAAATATTGCGATAATTTATTTTAATTGCAGTAAAACTAATGGAGTAGTAGGATTGTAAATATAAGAAAATAATTTTGTTACTTGATAAAAAACTTTATAAATTTTTTTATATACATTTAAATTATCCCAATTACTAGGCATTGGTGGAGTAAAATTAGTATCCATATTCATTTTAAAAAAATAAATCAATTATTTTTTTTGTTTTATTGTTAGTTGTAATATATTATATGTCGAGTTTTACCTAATTTCTATAACATGTTGTAATTTTTTATATTTTATATTTTTTGTTAACATATTTTTCTATATATATAAACTCTTTTGGCACTACTATTTATACATTTCATTGCTAATCTAACTCGTTCAAGAGATTCATTGTAATATTTATGTCATTCTTTAACAATTAAATTTAAAATATGTGCAAAACAACGAACATGAAATAAAAAATCAGATAATAAAAGTTGTAAATTACGTTTTAAATAATTAACACATTCATTATTATAAGAAGTATTATCTAAAGTAATAGAAAATATTTTTAATATAATGCCCAACGAAACTAGTTCTTACTTAATAACTATACATAAAGAATGACCGGTATAGAAAAATTTTCTAGTTTTAAATGAAATTTTTTTTTTACATAAATTTCAATCATTATCTATAAAATATGTTGTAATACATTAATATTCTTTAGCATTTCTAGCAGTTTATAAATCAGAAGTTAAACTAATTTTTTCTTTTAAATTTGTAAATAAATTCATTAACTCGTTTTTAATTTCATCAAATTTACTTAAAATTCTATTTCTTGTAGTATTTCTAGAAAAACGTTGAAATTACGGAACAAATTCGGTTTGTATTATTTCTTCAAACACTGGTTGTTCACTCATTGAAAATGATTGTTTCTGTTTTATTATACAATCAACAATATAATTTTTTGCGCGGGAAAGTTCCCATGAAAAATTAATAATATTACCAGTTGCACCCCTACCATCTGCATTTGTGAAGTGAGATTAAAAGCTGCATTTTTAAGGTGACTATCAGAATGTCTACGTAAGTGCCTAGTGCCACTTGATGTGTGACTCGAAAGTAATTTATTACAAATTTTATATTTTGCTTTAACAGTAACGGTGCCATCATTATTTTTTTTAAATATTTTTTTTAAAAATTTTCACATATTTGAATTTTTTTTACTAGATGAACCTACAAATGCAAATGCACCAGCAGATGTTGATGAATAATGGGTGTATTAGAAATAGGACAAGGGGAGTGAAATTAGAACCACTAAGCAAAAATATAAAAATATCTTCTTCTTCATCAACGGTAAATATATTTGGATCCATCGATAAAAAAATTGTAAAATTTTAAAGCGAAATTGATAAATTAGAGAATAGAGACTAGAAACAAGTAACTTATAATTAAATTTTAAAATTAAAATAAATTTTAATTTTTTTAAAAAATTAATTAGAAATTAAAAAAATGTATTCAAAATTTAATTAAATATTGCAAAAAATAAATTAAATTACAGAAAAATAAAGCAAACTGAATTAAGGAACTCCGATCTTTAATCTTGATCTAGATCGATTTGTGTTTTGATCTTAATCTTCATTCTTTGATTCGTCGACAATTGCACCGAATCTGAATATCACCGAACCCGAATATCATCGAATAATTAGAGAGAAGAGAGTAGAGAGAGTATAAAAGTGTTTGGATGAAAAATATGACAAATATGGGGCCCTATTTATAGGAAAATTTTTAAATCTTTTAAAAATAAACCAAATTAACCGTTGGCCGGGTGTAAGCCGAGCCGGGCTTACCGGGCCCAACAGTCAAAAATTTTGGGTCATTGATTTTGAATCACAATTGATCCGGGGCGTTGATTCAAAAAACTGACCGTTGGGAGGGGGGACCGGGCAGGCTGGGCTGGGCCCAATGGCTAGCTTGTGCTCGAGCCTGTAGGCGGGCCTTAGGCCAGCACAGCCCGACCCACAGACTGGGGGACAGCCTAGGTTCAAAAAATGCACAATACAGGCGGGGCCGGGCTTAGGCCTTCACCGAGCCGGACCGAGCTCACACAGTAACAGGCCTCAGGCCGCCTGTGGGTCTCGAGCCGTTTTTACACCCCTATTGGGTACCAAAGTTTTTGGCCTTTTTCTTTAAAAATGTAAAAAAAAAATTAACATAACCTGTTTGACAAAAAAATTAAGAAATTAAAAAATTAAATCAAAACACTAATTCTTAAAATATTTATTCAAACTCTCACTACTTTTTAAAAATATAATACTAACTTTTATTTATAACTTATTTACTATTATTACTAACTACATATAATTGTTATTTTTAATTATATAAAATAGCAAAATTATCTAATTTAAACAAACAATAAAAAATCAAACTTTTATCTAAATAATTAATTTTAAAAAATAATTTAAAAATTAATTTACCAAACAATCTATTTTATATTAAATTTAGTTTTTAACTAAAAATAAAAAAATAATTTTAAACTAGTTGACAACTGAAACCTTATTATTAGTTGAAGGACTTTATATTAAAAAGATACTTAATATATTGGAAACATGATATATGTGATGCCGGTTAGTGTTTGTTTGGTAATTTGATTTTAAGTTAATTTTTTATTTTAAGTTACTTTAATTTAAAAAGTTAAAAAATTCGTTTGGTTAAAAAATTAGTGACTTTTAAGTCACTAAAAAAGTCAAATAAGTTAGGTATAAAATTCTAAGTCTGCTCTTATATTTTAAAAAATTAAAAGCCAAAAAAACTAAAAAAGCTAAACAAGTTAAAAAAGGTAAAATTAAAAATTATTATAAAAAAAATTTAAAATTAAATAGACTAAGAAACAAGAGGTACAAAATAAAACTTTTTAACATTTTAAATTTTAAATCAAAAATTAAAAAATCGACTTTAAACCGCTAGCGGATTGTAGCCAAACGAAGGCTAAACAACTTCCCGAAGCGAACCGAAGCGATAGAAGGAAGACAGAGGCAGAGAAGGGGGGCGAGAATCAGGTGCGGCGACAATGGATCCAGACGCGGTGGCGAAGGCGTTCGTGGAGCACTACTACACGACCTTCGATGCGAATCGGGCGGGACTGGCGAACCTGTATCAGGACGCGTCGATGCTGACTTTCGAAGGTCAGAAGATCCAAGGGTCCCAGAGCATCGTCGCCAAGCTCACCAGCCTTCCATTCCAGCAGTGCCAGCACAGCATCACCACCGTCGATTGCCAGCCCTCTGGCCCCGCCGGCGGCATGCTTGTCTTCGTCAGTGGCAACCTCCAACTCGCCGGCGAGCAGCACGTCCTCAAGTTCAGTCAGGTATATATGAGTTCTACAACGCCTTCTGTTTGCGGCTACGTATGTGTGTATATCCACATGATGTTTGTGTGTTTGTGTTTATATCTAATGCTATTTTGTTATGATCGGTGCAATTACTTGAAGATCGGTTTATATTTCATGGAGTTTTGTTTTATGCTTAGGGTTTTGGGGGACCGATCTGACTTTGATTGATTTGAGAACTTCATTCGGTATAGTAGTGATTGGTTTCGATGATTTGATGCCTTTTTTTATTCGTATTCGCAAATGCTAATTAGGATTTGATGGAGTGTGATGTTCTTATTTCTCAGGCTTGACCAGTAACTTTGTGTTTGCAAGCAAATGGAATTTAATTCTTCTTCTGCTTGAAATTTTATTTGGAAATTAAGCAGAGGATTTGATATGGATTTGTGATTTTGTTAACTCATCGATGTGGAATAATCACTTAGAATAATGAAACAGATTATATTTGTCTTCTAACTATCAACAAATTCCTAGAATTTTAGGTGGAATGGGAGTTGTAATTTTTTCGACTACTCGAGGTATAATGACAGATCGAGAGGCTCGCCTGGAAAGAATTTGTAAAGATTGGAATGCATGGTTCTCAGACTGGGCTTATTGACTACTTTCCTTATAAGATCTGTGGTTTTCTCTTGCCTTTTTTCTCCTCATGCTTTCGACGACTCCTGATCTCATCAAGTTTGCAGGCACTGATGACTTGGCTCCTGACATTGTAGCCTAACAAATGTTTTCTAAGATTCCAGACTCCAGTGGTGGCGGTCAAACTTAAATTCTGTTGTTTTTTTCCCATAGTTGTTTGAGGATTATTATTATCATAGTCTATTTTTCTTTGTTACCTTTTCTTCCTCTTCCTTTTTGGCATGCTATTTGTGCCTTTCTTACTGGTACCCTATTATGCTGATTACCACTTGCAGACATCAGTATTTTGTTTTCTAGTCGTTCACATATGAGGAATGATACCATATAGATTGGCCATAATTACCAGAACTAATGGCTAATGAAGCTTTTTACTCCTTCATTTGGAATGCCATATTATGAACAATTTAAGCAGTAAATTGACCACTTTTGACATGTCAAGCACACATGAGTGTTTGCATATTATCTGATTTCCAAAATAAGTCATAGAATCATAGTTAAATCCACTCCCACTCCCAAGAAAAAAAAGGATTTTTTTGGGGGGGACTCATACGCTTGAGTTCTAATATCTTGTCCATTGCTCTGTTGCTTCCCATTCAGCTCAGTGTTTCTGTATTAGCCGTTTGAGGCTAAAATGTTGCCAAAATTGTTGGCTTTGTGCATGCATATTATGAACCTTTTATCTGCATTTTTTTAATAACTATTCGATGACTTTCTCATATGTTATGCTTTTCAATCATATTAAATGCTTCATGTTACTATTTTTTTTTTTTTTTGGGGGGGGGGGGGGGGGGTCTTCTCATCCACATTGCTCAAGCTTCTTGCCAATTTGGTTGACAAATTTATCTTTAATGCGGATAGTGGTTTTCATTACCACCTTCAATAAAAAGTAGAGGAAAACTAAAGACAATTTTTTTCTTTTTCTTTCATCCACCTGTTACTCCCATTTGGTGCAGTAATTGGGTTCAAAACATACCTAGGTCATATCAGTTGTTAACCATCTCTGAGTGGCAAAAATGACCTATTGTGCCTTTTTTGCTAAATTGTAGTCCTTTTAAGTAATAAGGGCCTACTATCTTTAGATATCTTCAAGAAATCTGTGATGATTAGGTCATTTCTAACTAGGGGTGTAAAAACGGCTCAGGGCTCATGGACGGCCCGACATTGTGTGGGCCCGGCCTGGCCCGAGCCCGAACATATGTATTTGGAGCCTGGGCCTACCTGTGGGCTGGGCTGGCCCAAGTCCCGGCCCAGCCATTCTCCCAATTCCCCATTTTGCCATTCACTTCACCCATCCACCATTATATTTTCGATTAATATATATTTAATTTTATAAAAATTCTATTATAAACTTCTTGCCTATAAAAAAAGTTAACTGTTTCTTCTGCATTATTTTCGTATCCAATAAAATAATTATTCTTTGTTATTTTTTCATATCTAATAAAATTAGTTTAATTTTGTTGCTTTTTATAATTTATTTTTTAATTATAAATTCTTCTAATTCTAATTTTATTAGTGTAGATGATTATTTATTTTATAGTCCTAATCCTAACCAAATATCTTACGTGCACATCTAATGTTGGAGAATAAGTAAGTTCACCTAATGTTAAAATAACATTATCGTCGAAAGCAATTACAAGGGGCTAATCAAATGTATAATCTAATTTAAACAAGTCCTTATTATAATTAATAGTAGTTTTAAAAGATAAGTTATAAGTAATATTTACTCATCAACAAGAGAATATTGGGGTAATAATACTTTATACAAAATTATAAATTAAAGAAAAAAATAATAAACTAATAAACTTATAATAATTAATAATATAAACTATAAAGTATAAACTTATAAAGTAATAACAATAAATTTATAATAATAATAAACTAACTTATAAGCTTCTAATAAATAATAAGCTAATAACTTATAAACTTACTAATAATATTAATAGGATATAATTTATAAACTTATTAAAATATAAAAATATAAAACTAATATACTTATATTGTTATAAATAATAAATTAACTTATTAATTTATTATGAAGTTTGACTAATAAATTAATAATAAACTAATATAACAATAATTAATAACTAAGAAAAATTTCAACTTATATTATACAAGTTACAACAAAATTAAAAAAAAAAGCCCAAGGGCCTGTCCAAAAGCCCAGCTCGAGGCTCGAGCCAGAGAGCTGAGCCCGAGCCCTATACCTTTGGGCCTGGGCCTACCCCTCGAAAAAAACTCAGCCCGGCCTGGCCCAAATTTTTGGCGGGAGCTCGGCAGGCCCGGACCAGGCTTGGCCCGTCCGATCTATGGTCGGGCTAGGCCGAGCAGTTTTTACACCCCTGTATGCAACACTCATGGTTGTTGGCAACGCGAGATTTGTCTTTCCACCGAAGTTCAAATTGCCATAGGAGGGACAAAGGGGCGTGCCGTGCCGTCAAAGCGTAGCACACGTTGTTCTAAAAGAAAAAAAAATTATAGTATGAAATTAATATTAAAAATTAGTATTTTGTGATAAAAATTAAAATTATTTTTAAAGAACTTAACTTATGATTTTTTTTTTGTTATAATTTTTTATTTGTTACATAAATTTTGTCATGAAATGTGTGGCAGAAAAATATATTTGGCACCAAAAGTGTTTTAATGGTAACAATATTTGACAAAATATGCTTATAGGTGGCGCAATATTTTTGACTTTTCATTAAATTTCATTAAATCAAACTTTTGTGAGTTGTGACAATGCAAGTTGTTGTCACAAAATGTATTGCTATGTTTCGTGAATATTTTTTAATTTTTACATAAATTTCGTCGCTAAATGCGTTGAGAAAAACTAACTTTGGAGTCGAAAGCGTTTTAGTGACAACAATTTTAGTAACAATAAAGAAGTTATGACTGAAAGGTCATTACTAGTGACGATATTTTTAACTTATCGCTAAATTTCATTAGAAAAATATTTTGTCAAATACAAATTGTTCTCACAAAATGTATCATTGTGCTTGTGCGACATTTTTTTAATCTGTCATATAAATTTTGTTGCGAAATATGTGGAGAGAAAATTAATTTGGTGCCAAGTTTTTTTGGTGATAATAATTTTAGCAATAATGGAAATTTTTTAAAATAATTATTAGCGAAGTATTTTTTGAAATATTACTAAACTTTATTAGACCAACTTCTTCTGATAATGCATTTTTCTAAGATTACTCAAGTTATTTTTGAAATTAATGTTTCGTTTGTTAGAGTAAAAAATAATTTTTTGTACAATATATTTATTAATTTTAAAAAAAAAGTATTTTCTTATGTTTAGTGGTGGGAGTGGTGGCGACGACAATGGTGGAGAAATGTGGTGACTATGATGACTATGAGTAACATTTATATGCATATTTGTTTGTTGCATACCAAATGTTTAATAAAATATCCCAATTACAATTATATTTATGCTGACCACACAACAAAAAATACAAAAAAGAATGTTCTCCCGTATATTTATTCACTCAATGTTTGATTTTAAACACTAAGAACGTTTATATTTTTTGTTCTCTCTAATTCAATTTTAAAATACTTTAGTTTATATTTTTATATTTCTACATTGATTTTTGATTAATTACTTCATAAAATTATTGACACCGAGTCATAAATTTTCAACAAAGAAAAGTAAACCAAGCAGGTCAAAATTTAGTTAGGAAGTAACTGACATAGTCAAATTGAACATTTAATTATCACCAACAATTGCAATAATCACAATGATCATATATTACTAGGTTTTATTTGATTACTGTGGAATTAATAATAAAATAGAATTTATTTTTGGAATTATCATAGAAATAAAATTAATATGGGTCATGCTAATTACTAAAAGTTAAAATTCTCAGAATATTTTTCATTGCAAGAAGATATTTTTGTTTACAAGTCATATCTCTTTATATGCATTAATACCGACTAACCACCGAACCATCTAACTAACTAACAAAGCTTTCAAACAAGTTCCTTTATTACAGTTGTATTCTCTCGTGATTGCTAATGTTGTTGTGCTTGGCTTGATGTTTGGGCATGAGCTGAGTCTTTGGCTTGTTGCTTGCGTTTGCTTGGGCATGTGCTGCTGTTGCTGCTTGCTGGCATGTGCTGATGCTGCTTGTTTAGGCATGAGCTGCTGCTGCTTGCTGGCATGTGCTGGCATGTGCTGATGTTGCTTGCTGGCATGTTCTGATGCTACTGCTTGGGCATGTGCTGCTGCTGCACTCGATGGACATTCCACAATGCTTGAGTATACTCCAACATCTCCCTTCAAGCTAATGGGGAAAGAAGTCACCATAAGCTTGGTTTGTAAATGATGGGGTTGGCCATGTCCGATTGACTAATGACCACGCTCGAGTATATGCCCAACCGAATGGTGCGGACATTGGCTAGAATGGGTTGACCGGGCCGAACGACCGAAAAGATGGGAGCCGAGTCCATCCATAAATGCCTCCGATGATTCAGGATGCGCGCCCACCTTATTAGGAGGGGGTTGATTTTCTAGAATGATAACGATCTCCTTGGCGTGAATCATGGGATCTGACCCAATCTCATGGGGAATATATTAACCCTAGCTCCCTCTTATTAAGGTATACTTCTCTTCTGTGAATAACTACTTTCAGATTAGCATCCTAAAGATAAACAAGGAACTGACTTAGGCATCGGAGGGTACTCGGCCATTATACCACCGGTACTAGTCCTGACTTTGTCTTTTCAGGGAGGTGGAAGAACGCACAATAGCCGAACGAAGCCCGGCACCCCTGCTTCCACCATCGAGGTATCATCATTTGTCGTTGTCTGTGGGAAGCTATTTTCCTCTTTCTTGGTACACTCAATGGTAGAAACACGGGCCATGACCTCCGACAACAACCGTCCACATCTCCCAAACGGTAAATGGTGCCACTGACCCACGCACCGATTAACAACTGGCTGATCTAACCCATCTAGTCCAGGAATTGGTACAACAGACACGTGCCCCGTACTAGCGGTTTGAGGATCACGTAATAAGGCCCCTGCCCGTCCCGGCTTGGACATTAGAGGCTAGCGATGCTAACCTCGCTCTGGTCAACCTCCTCAATCAGCTCCAAGAAGCTCTATACCAGCCCAACCCAGTTAAAGACGCTGCTTACCCGAGCCAAGGACAAGGGAATAAGGGCAATATCAACAACCTCCATGATCAAGAGGAGGTGGAGAGCCGACAAACAGGTCTGGAGGCGGGAGATCCCCATCGCGCTGGAAAGGCCTTCCCAGACATCAGGTCCGAGGTCACCGCCACAATTGAACTTGAGATGAGGCGAGTGAGGGAACAACTTCAGAATGTCATGGAAGCAGTAAAAGACAAGATGATTAGTGGCGTGGATGAACTCGTACAGCGAACCAACTTCCCTTTCTCCCTGGTAATCGTGATCGAGCCATTCCCCATAAAATTTAAGATGCTGTAGATGGAAGCCTTTGATGGAACAAAAGACCCCCTAGATTACTTGGAAACCTATAAAGCCTTCATGCACCTACATGCGGTCCCAGATGAGATCATTTGCCGAGCGTTCCCCACTACCTTGAAGGGATCAGCCCGCGTTTGGTTCAGTCGTCTTAAGCCAGGATCCATCAGCACTTTTAACCAGCTTAGCAAACTGTTCATTGGACACTTCATTGGAGGCAAAGGCAACACCGATCGGCGACTTACCTATTAAACGTTAAACAAGCTAGTGGGGAATCACTTAGAGACTACGTGTCCAGATTCAATATAGAAGCACTACAGGTGGATGACGTAGACGACAAGGTAGCCTTGACCGCATTTATGGGGGGATTACAACCCACCAAAATTTTGTTCTCTTTATCCAAGGCACCACCAGAGAGTATGGCCAAGCTGATGGCTAAAGCCCAAAGACACATGAATGCAGAGGACACGATGAACGCATGGAATGACAAATCTAGACCTGAGCAAGAAAAGAAAACCGAGCACCAACGATTGAACGACGCAGACTGACCACAAAGGCCGAGGGAGGAGGAGCGAGGAAACCCCCCGCCACTCGGATAACAAGAGAACGCGACTCCCTACTAGTCGGTTCAAAAGGTGTCCACTGAACACCCCCATTGACCAGGTTCTGTTACAAATACGTGATGATCCTAACCTCAAGTGGCCAAGGAAATTACGAACGACGCCAGATCGAAGGAATCAGGATAAGTACTGTCAGTTCCACAAAGATCATGGGCATAACACGGAAGACTGCTTTGACCTTAAAGAGCAGGTTGAGGCACAAATTTGGAGAGGCTGGTTGCGCCGATTCATGACCGACCATCTGCACAAAGACGAGCCACAGAAGATACGAGAAGAGCCTTCAACTGATCGGGAAGTCACTGACGAAGTTCGAGTGATATTCGGCGGGTTCGCCAGACATGGGGACACTTGTTCGGCAAGAAAGGCCCACTCTAGAAGGTTGAAAGCAGAGGCCTCGATAGAAGTCCTCACTACTAGTTGCTCGGTTAGAACACAAATGGACTCCTGAGAGGAGGTAATCACCTTCTCGAAAAAGGATGAAGAAGGAATTCAGCATCCTCACGATGACCCTCTAGTGTTTACAATGGTATTAGCCAATTACCACGTATGGCAAATATTAGTAGATAACGGGAGTTCAGCAGACATCTTGTTCCTGCAGGCATTCGAGCAACTTAACATTGATAAAAGTCGATTGACTCCAGTAAGGTCCCCCAGGTTGGGTTCACTGGAGTACGAATTCAATCCCTATGAGCTATCGAGTTACCCCTGACCATGGGAACCAGCCTGAATCAATCTACTTAGCAGATCACATTCTTGGTGGTTGATTGTCCCTCCACATACAATGCCATACTAGGGAGGGCATCCTTAATCTATTCAGAGCAATCACTTCTACATTCAACTTGACCATGAAGTTCCCCACCCCGCTCGGGGTCAATTAACTAAAGGCTGATCAGGTTACAGCAAGAGAATGCTACGCCACTTCCCTTAGGGGACCAAAAGACAAAGAATCACTGACCATTGAAACTCTAGAGTCTTGGGAAGAGAGAAAGGGGAAAGACCCGAGCCTGTAGAGTAGCTCATAGGCCTCTCCCGCAACACCGACTGATCGGAGAGACAAATCTTCCTTAGCAGTCTTTTACCTGAAGAAGAACAGAGACAGTTGCTACAGTTTTTGAGACAGCATCAGAAGGTGTTTGCTTGGACGCACGAAGATATGCCAGATATACGAGTAGAAGTCATGGAGCACATGCTCAATGTAAACCTAGCTTATTGATCAATGAAACAGAGACCGAGAACTTTCGCCAAGGAACGGAATGAAGCAATCTCGGTAGAAGTCAATAAGCTGTTGGAAGCAAAGTTCATCACAGAGGTACAGTACTTGGACTGGCTAGCAAATGTCGTACACGTAAAGAAGCACAATGGTAAGTGAAGAATGTGTGTCGATTTTACTGATCTGAATAAAGCCTGTCCCAAAGATAGTTACCCCTTACCCATGATTGATCAGTTGGTGGACTCTACAGTAGGGCATGAACGACTCAGCTTCATGGATGCCTTCTTGGGGTACAACCTGATTAAGATGTACACGGGAGATCAAGTGAAGACGTCTTTCATCACCGACCAAGGACTCTATTGCTATTGTATTATTCCCTTCGGTCTTAAGAATGCGGGAGCCATTTACTAACACCTAGTAAATTACATGTTTAGCAAGCAGCTCGGGCAAAACATGAAAGTTTACATGGATGATATGCTGATCAAGAGCAGAAGGGCTAGAGACCACTTGACTGACCTAGAGGAGACCTTTCAGGTATTGAAAAAGTACGACACGAGGCTAAACCTAGCCAAATGCGCTTTTGGAATCACAGGAGGAAAGTTCCTTGGTTTCATGGTAAGCCAAAGAGGGATAGAGGCCAATCCAAAAATGATCAAAGCGATCCAAGAGATGCACCCCCATGAAACACGAAGGAGATATAGAAGTTGACTGGCTGAATAGCGGCGCTTAATCGATTTGTCCTAAAGGCGTCTGACCGATGCCTCCCCCTTTTCAAAGTCCTAAGAAAGGCTTTTGAGTGGTTAGAGGAATGTGGAAAAGTGTTCGATGACCTAAAAAGATACCTATCCTCACCTCCCTTACTATCCTGAACCAACCCAGGCGAAGAGTTATTCCTGTACCTTACTGTGTCCACATCAGTAGTGAGTGCTACTTTGGTCTGGGAGGATCAGGAAGGCATCTAGAGGCTTGTGTACTACATCAGCAGAGCTTCCCGAGGAGTTAAGGCAAGGTACCCTAAATTGGAGAAGCTGGCCTTTGCACTAATCACTTCGGCAAAGAGATTACGCAACTATTTCAAGGCCTATACTGTGATCATGCTGACCGATTAGTGCCTATGACAGATTATGCAGAAGCCTAACCTCTCGGGACATTTGGTGAAATATCCCTCGAAATGGGAGAATTTGACATCAGATACCAACCCTAAATGGCCACAAAGGGACAAGCCCTCGCCGACTTTGTGGACGAATTCATAATAGAGCCAGAAACACCAAGTTTGGAAGCAGCAGGTCTCCCGATGCTAACTGAGTATAAGGAGCCAAATGAATTTGATGCCAAACGAGTCTGGAAGGTATACGTAGATGGGTCAGACAACACAGATGCCAGCGGAGTCGAAATCATACTCATATCTCCCAAAGGCGACACGATGGAATGCTCACTCTATTTTTTATTTAAAGTTACCAACAACGAGGCTGAGTATGAGGCAATCATTGGTGGAATGAGGCTAGCCTGAGCAGTTAGGGCTGCACAAGTGAAGATATACAGCGACTCTTAATTGATGCTAGGGCTTATCCAAGGAGAGTTTGAAGCTAAAGAAGATAGAATGGCTGCCTATAAAAAAGAGGCTCAAACGATTAGCTAAGGCTTTGAGCACTTCTTCATCATGCAGGTGCTAAAATAAGGTAATCACTGAGCAGATGCCTTGGCCAAAGCCGCTTCAGCCCCAGAGAATGAACTAGACCACAATACTCCTCTATAATATCTCGCCGAGTCAGGCTTAAGATGGGCGGAGTATGAGATACTGAAAGTAGGAGAAGATCGAGCACCCACATTGTGGAAAGACCCAATTGTGGCATACCTCAAAGACAGAGTATACCCGACTGACCAAGACAAGGCAATAAAATTGCGCCTTACCGCCAGCCAGTACACTCTTTTGGAAGGGTAGCTTTACAAGAGGGGCCTATCACTCTAATACCTCTTATAGAGGACGAAAGAGACTATGCCTTAAGGGAAATTCATGAAGGCGTGTACAGAAATCGTAGTGGGGGGCGAGCACTGGCGCATAAAGCACTAAGAGTAGGATACTACTGGCCAACCATGGCATGGGATGCTTTTGCTCTGGTGAAGAGATGTGATAAATGCTAGAGGTTCGCAAACATGTTGAGACAGCCTCTATCGAAATGACCGTTATAACTTCCCCTTGGCCATTTATCTAGTCGGGGAAAGATCTTGTTGGACCATTCCTGCTCGGGAAAGGTCAGACCAAATTCGCCATAGTAGCTATTGATTACTTTACCAAATGGGTGGAAGCTGTGCCGTTAGCTAAGATAATCGAAGCAAACACGGTAAACTTTGTGTGGAAGTTAATTGTATGCAAATTTAGAGTTCCAAACGCTATCATAAGCGACAACAAAAAGCAGTTCGACAACAAGAAATATAGGGAGTTTTGTGAGCAGTTGGGTATCCGAGTGCACTACACTACACCTGCTCACCCCCAAGCCAACGGTGAGGTAGAAGTAACCAATCGGGCCCTCATAAAAATGGTCAAAACTAGGCTGGAGTAGGCAAAAGGCGTATGGGCTGAAGAGTTACCAAGTATCCTGTGGGCCTATCAAACGACCACCTAAACAGCCACGGGAGAGACACTATTCATGATGGCCTTCGAAAGTGAGGCGGTTATACCAGTCGAAATGTGCCTACCTAGTGCACGAGTGACCTATTTTAAAGAGAGAAACAATAAAGAGGGCCTGCGTACTAGCCTTGACATTGTGGATAAGGTACATGAACAAGCCGCCATCAGAGTGGCCACGTACGAGCAAAGGATGAAAAGACACTACGATAAGAGAGTCGAAGGACGAGAGTTCAACGCCGGAGATCTTATTTTGAGAAAGGTGACCTCGACAACTAAAGATCCTTAACAGGGAAAGTTAGGGCCGAGCTAGGAGGGACCTTATCAAGTGGAGCGCCAGGTTCGACCGGGAATATATTGTCTCAAAGATCTGGCAGGAAAAATCTTGCCACACTCATGAAACCTAGAGCATTAAAGAAAATACTACCAATAATGTAACCATTTTTCATCACTAATAAAGACTATGTTTTGGCAGCACGTCACATACTCGTCCACAAAAACTACAAGCGACAACGATGGTCCGAGCTGCCAAGAGCTCGATTAGAGCCTTACCAAATTTTTGAGCTACTGGACGGCTCGATCGACCTCAAGATGGTCCGAGCTGCCAAGACCCCGACCAAGGCCTTGACAGAACTTCGAGCTACTGGATGGTTTGATTGGCCTCAAGATGGTCTAGGCAGCCAAGAGCCTGAATAAGGCCTTAGCAGATGTTCGAGCTGCTGGACGGCTCGATCGGCCTCAAGATGGTCTGGGCTGCCAAGAGCCCGATCAAGGCCTTAGCAGATTTTTGAGTTGCTGGACAGCTTGATCAGCCTCAAGATGGTCTAGACTGCCAAAAGCTTCACCAAGGCCTTGACAGATGTCTGAGCTGTTGGGCAGCTCAATCGGCTTCAAGATGGTCCGGGCTGCTAAGAGCTCGACCAAAGCTTTTGCAGGTTTCCAAGCTACTAGACAGCTTGGTTAGCCTCAAGATGGTCTGGGCTGCTAAAAGCCTGACCAAGGCCTTGACAAATTTTTGAGCTGTTGGATGACTCGATTGGCATTAAGATGGTCCAGGTTGCCAGGAGCCCGATCAAGGCCTTAGTAGGTTTACTAGCTGCTAGACGGCTCGGTCAGCCCCAAGATGATCCAAACCAAGGTCTCAGCAGGTTTACGAGCTGCTAAATGGCTCAGTTAGCCCTAAGATGGTCTGAGCTGACAAGATCCCGACCAAGGCCTTAGAAGATCTACGAGCTGCTGGATGGCTCGGTCGGTCCCAAGATGGTCCACGTTGCCAAGAACCCGACCAAGACCTCGGCAAAATTTTCGATGCCTAGAAAGATTCCTAGTCAAGATGGCCCCAATCATGGCATTCTCAAGTCTTCAGATTGAATAACTAACTCATCAGGGTCTTAGCTTGACTCTCAAATTATTCGGTCAGCCATACAGGGGGCAGGAGCAAGGCAAAAGTTAAGCAAAAATAATTAGAAGAGACATGCAGAGCAGAATAAAAGAAAGCAAATTAAGGCAAGCAAAATAAAAGCAAGCATAATAAAGGCAGGGAAAGATATGTAGAACAAGTCAAAAACTAGCATCAAATCAAGCACGGCTTAAACACAACCCCAAAATTCAAGTATGTTCCCTATTCGGCCAAAACACGGCCCCACTAACCAAAAGATAAAAGTAAATGTATGTTTATCTGCCAAAACATGGCCCAAAGTAAAGATGTTTAAAGTGCTACAGGAAGAAGAATCAAGGTGGGGAACTTGCTGCATCATTTTCCTCAGGGAGGAAAGGAGAGAAGTCCAAATCTTTGAAGGTAGTAACTGCTCGAGCCTTCATTCTATTAAAGCTACTCAAGTAGTATTCTGCCAGTTCAGCGTTGTACTCCTCGGATGCCTTGAACTTTTCAATAGCGCCTCCCTCGGCTGTGCCATGCTCTTTAGTCAGTTCCTGTACTCGCGCTCGGCTGGCCTCCTCGCCCATCCTGGCAGCTATGATCTTGGCTTCCAAGGAAGAGACTCTCTGCTTGGCCTCAGTCAATTCACTCTCTATATGTTCTGCCTTGTGATTATCATCGGTCAGCTCCGCTTTAGCTTTCTCCAGCTCTGCTCCTTTCTCAGACAGCTCGGCCATTAGTGCTCCACCTCCCCCGATAGCCTTATTCGCTCCTCCTTTAGTGTAGTGGCAAGGCTATGACGTCGCGAAGATTCTTCTCAGGCTAATGGTAGCGATTAGAAAGATGGATTAACCGCATGCAAACCTATGAAACAAAAAAATGCATATAAGCATATGAAGAGACAAGTGTGCAAAAGACAAGGAAAGAAAGGGAGGAAAAGTGTGAAGAACTCACTCAGGTAAGGTCAAGAAGGAGTTCTCGAGTTATCCTGCTAGTGGCAATGGTGTTCAGTATCTCCAAGTCTTTGCCAATGAACCCTTACATCTTTGAGCGAGCAACATCAAAGTCATTCATAATATCACCCAGCGCTTGGCTAGAGGATGAATGAGGCAGAGTCTAAGCTGAGGAAGTAGGGAGAGCTGACACAGATATAGTGTCGATAGAAGGAGATGGGACGCTCAATATCTCTGGTTCGACGGTTGGAAGGTCAGGTGAGGAAGGAGGCTACAGATCCACCACTTCCTTCTCTACCACTGCTTTCTTTGAGGCCACCAGCGAGTCATGAAGGGTTAGAGAAGGCAAAGTCTTTCCCCTCAACAAAAACTGAGGCTTCTTGTGAGTAGTCGGCTCGGCATACTTATTAGCCTGAGCGCGGACCACCCTGACCACCAACTCTATGTCAGGGAAGCCAGCAAGTTTTCTGGCCATATGCTCCCATAGATGTGACAAAAATGTTATTGCGTATCACTTGACCATGCCTTGCACCATTAGCTGGCATGTGAGGTATATTCTTGACTCTATTCAGAAGGTATATTGAGTACAAACCTACCAGCCTCTTCCTGTTGCATATAGCTTCTTAGACTCCTTTTAGGATCATTAAATCTTTTAGGTTTATGTGATTTTCTTAGTTATCCCAAGTTAGCCTTTGGGATAACTAAAAAATCAAGTTAGACACAAGGTGTGAATAGCTACATTGGAGGTAGCGTTGGAACTTAAGAGGACTAGAAATGATCGGTGACTCCAATTTAGTAGTCTAACAAGCCAAAGGAGAATGGAAGGTAAAATAGGAGAATTTAATGCTTTACTATGGAGAATTAGATAAGCTAATCCATGTTTCGAATACCTAATGTTCACATATATGCCAAAGGGAAACAATCATTTTATCGATGCCTTGGCCACCCTAGCCTCCATAATTAAGGTGCTAATAGGGGCAAGAATGAGACCATTAATGATAAAATAGAGGGAAAGACCCACCTTCAAAATGATCACAACTTTAGAGAAAATTGTTGACCAACTGCCTTAGTACTATAACATTGGGAACTTTATCGAGGACGAATAATGTCCAGACAGCACAAGAGAGAAGGAAAAGAGGGCAATAAAGATGTTAGTAGCACAATTCATGATATATGGGGAAAGGTTATATAAAAGATCATCCACTGGCATTAACAAACTCTGTATTAGCTAAGATGGGGGTAAAATGGTCATAGGGAAAATGCACGCAGGGGTACTAACTTCTTGAGCCTGAACTTGGAATGGACTGGGGCCAATATCACTCTAGTGTCATTTTGAAAGTTCAAATTTCTAAACCCAAAGACAAAAAAAAAAAAAAATCAAAGGTTTAGCCCAAAGACCAAGAAATAAGTCAATAAGAATTTTCTTCTCTTTGTTTTTACATTAAACAAAAAGAGATGATTTTTATTTATAAAAAGAAAAAGAAAAGTGGTCAGCCACCTAGGAGGGTGTGCCAAAATTGTTTTGATTTTAATTCAAAATTCAAAAATGTATTAATCAAGTTATGCCTTAAAAGTCAAATGGAGCCTTAAATGCTCATCAACTCAAGAATTTTTGTCCTTTACTCATCCAAACAAGCCCTAGCTTTCTAAACTTTTTTCTTTAAATTGCACTATGTACAAATTTTTATTTTTATAAAAATTATGCTAACTTTTAAACAATTATTTAAAAAAACCTTTCTTTAACAAGTTTAGTAGTCAAAACTCATGCATCATGGCAGGAAGAAGGGAAGAAAAACCATACATGTAGCAATAGGCATGGGGGAAGGAGAAAAGAGGGAGGGTTTTAGTGGTTTCGTCCAACTTTAAACTCACCGTATGAACAATTTGGGCATCAACTTGGATAGCCATTCGTGGCTATGCGAATGTGGCCGCGAGGTAGTGCTAGATAAACTTACGGTGACAAGTTTAGAGGTCTGAGGTGGCATGGCGGGTGGCTGAAGGTGGCTCGATGAAATCATTTTTCAAAATTATTTGAAATGGTAAATTATTTAATTGGCGGTTCGGGGTGGCCGTGGTTGGTCGTGGTGGTGATATGAAGGTATGGGGATGGCGTAGCAGTAGTGGTGGGTGGTGGTTGTTGAGAGATTAGTCGAGAGGGAGGGAGAGAGGTTTAGCGGTGGTGGTGATGCATGTTGATGGTCTTTGGCATGCATGGTGGTTTAATGGTGTTCTGTGGTAGTTTTTGGTGGTGGTGGTGAGGTCTGGTGGTGTTGGGGGTGGCTTGGGTGGTGGTGGTAGTGGGGGAGAAGGAAGTTGGGAGGGAGGAGTGGGGAAGCTGGCGGCGATGGTTCCATAGAGGGGTGCATAGTGGCTTTGGTGGTGTGTGTAGAGATGGTGGTGTGGTATTTTTTTGAGAGAGAGAGAATCCGAGAGGTGAGGAGAGAGAAAGGGAGAGAGAGGGGGATCGACAGGGTGGCCGGATGAGGTGTTCTTGCAGTGATGACGGCGTGAGGTGGCAGCGTCGACACTGGCTGGTGGGAGGTATGGCAGTGGTTTGGTCACAGTGGTGGCACCCCCGAGCCCCCCCTCTTCTTTCTTATGTAATTTTCTATTAGAAGTGAATTCACTTCTCAAGTTTTTTTGGGCGTGAAAGAACATATAGAAAATGGTGCCTTTTATAGGCACAAGCTAAGGACACCTGGTATTTACATGTTAAAACATATGTAACTATTTTGACAAGTGGTATCAACGTGGAAGCTTGCATGCTTTGTTCTTGACAAGTGGCACTATGTAAGTCTAAATTCTATCGCGTGAAAATTTAGATGAAAAATTTTTGTTTCGAAAATTTTTCAAAAATTTGGTATATACTTTTAATATTATTTTATGAATTATTGTATAACTAGAATTATCATAAAAATTTTCAAAATATGAAATTTAGTTTTGTTTCAAATGTTTGATTACCGATAATTTATAAGATGTAAATTTTTGAGTCTCAGTTTCAAAATATATTATAAGATTTTGTCAGGGATTTTGATTTGAGTTTCTCTATAAAGTAATTATTATTCATTTATTTCTATAATTAGCTACCAAGTATTATACTATTTTGAGAAGCTTAACCATTTGGGTCAAAAAAACTAGAACTGTACTTTATTTCTATTGATTTATAAAGTATGAGTTATTACAACCAGGTCTCGAAGTTTGCAGTCCTAAGGAACAAATGCACGATCGCAAGAAATTTTAGGATTTTTTGAAGCATCACTTCACAATCGAGATAAACAACATTGCGGTCACAAAGAACAAAGGAATGACCGCGACAAAAATGGTGAGTCATCAACGCGAACGTGAACAACAAAGATTGCATCCTGAAAGTTTGTTATGTTTTCTAGAATACTGAACCAAAAATTGTTCCATGGTGATTTTTTAGTATCATCCTTTTCGATTTTCATCATTGGATTCATCCGGATAAACCTAAGATCCGGTTAGGTCAAATCGGGGTGTCTTCAGTTACCCTCTTTGACACAACTTGCATAGCAACACGTGATGCAAGTTGTGTCAAAGCTCCAAAAACAATCCCTTTTGACCAAGTTGTAGATCTTATGTTACAAAACACTTAAGCACAAGATGCAAACAGATAAAATGCATAATGCATGATGCAAATAGTGAGCCACAAATGCTAAAGGTCAAGTTAAGGCCCAAAGGAGTCACGAAAGAAGCGAGCACATATTTAAAGGTCGAGTCGAGACCTTAAAGTTTCATAGAAAAATAATGAAATTAAAAGGTTGATTCAAGACCTTAAAACAACATTTAAAACACAAATTTAAAGGTCGAGTCAAGACCTCAAAATTTGGACAAGGGAACAGAATAAAAATGAAATTAAAGGTTGAGTGAAGACCTTAAAATAATACTTTTATGGATAAAATACAAATTTAAAGGTCGAGTCAAGATCTAAAAATTTGGACGAGAAAAATGAAAAAAAAAATTAAAAGATCGAGTTAGGACCTTAAAATAACATTTTTACAGACTAAATACAAATTTAAAAGTCGAGTTAAGACCTAAAAATCTAGATAAGGGAATAGAATAAAAATGAAATTAAATGGTCAAGTCAAGACCTTAAAATAACATTTTTACGGATAAAACACAAATTTAAAAGTTAAGTCAAGATCTAAAAATTTGGATGCTAGAAACGAAATAAAAATAAAATTAAAAGGTCGAGTAAAGACCTTAAAATAATAAAAATAAAATTTAAATATCGAGTCACGACCTTAAAATAATTTTTTTACAGAAAAATACAAATTTAATGGTCAAGTCAAGACTTCAAAATTTAGACAAGAGAAACGAGATAAAAATGAAATTAAAAGGTCGAGTCAAGACCTTAAAATAACATTTTTACGGATAAAACAAAAACTCAAAGGTCGATTCAAGACCTAATATTTTGGACGAGGGAAACAAAATAAAAATGAAATTAAAAGGTAGAGTTAAGACCTTAAAATAACATTTTTATAGATAGAACAAAAATATTTAAACATAAAAACTCCCAAAAAAAACTGCTAAAGAATGGGAAAACCAATGGTCTCATGGTCCAGAGTATACAGGCGTGATGTGACATTTGGAGTAGGTTGCGATCAAAAGGAATCTTTCAAACAGAGTTCTCGGTCACAATGTGTTGATTCAAAAAGCTTACGGTCATGGTTAATGAAGTTTGCGACAGTAACATCCTAATGAATGCCTAGATAACTATGGCTTGAACAACGGGTGTCTAGATAACTAGGGCTTAAACAGGGGTGCCTAGATAACTAGGGCTTAAATGAGGGGGTGCCTAGATTACTAGGACTTAAACACGGAATGCCTAGATCACTAAGGCTTAAACACAGGGTGCCTAGATCACTAGGGATTGAATGACATGTGCCTAGATAAATATGGCTTAAATAGGGGTGCCTAGATTGCTAGAGATTGAACAACGGATTCCTAGATCCCGAGGGCTTAAACACGGGGTGCCTAGATTACTAAGGCTTGAACAATATGTGCCTATATAACTAGGGCTTGAACAACGGGTGCCTAAATCACTAGGCTTTGGAAAACCTTAGACACGTTTCATGCTCTAAAGACCTAAATGACACTTCGCATATCAATTTAGGATTTAAAATGGGAATTAATGCCTTTGATATCTCATTCTGCTGATTTTGATAGATTTCATCATCTTTGCAGGATGTGGAGTATATACAAGGTTTTGGAGGCTTGGGCAGGTATCGGAGTGGTATAGGGCCCTTCCAACCTAAAGCTAGGCTTTTTTAGATGGAGCAGGCTTTAGCCGCTTCATACCGTTGTTGGACACTACCAGCAACGACAGGGTGCAGATGATCGTATTGGTAGAGAGGTCGTGGGAGACTACTAATACCTTCCACATCATGACTTTTGAGGCTACATTCACTCCGTTGGACTTCGCTATGATTATTGGCATTCGATTTGGAAGAGATTCGATCACTTTTGATCCTGATATTCACATGTCTCATGATGCTCTTACCTACTTCCTTGGAGCTACTCCTCCTCGTATGGACATAGAAAGAGTTCGGTATACCTAGATCTATAAACATTATCGTCACTTCCAATGTACCGAGCCACACCATTATAAGTGGGTTGTCGAGCTTTTCTCCTTTATATCATCGATCTCTCCTTATTTTCGAACAAGGAGAACAAAGTCCATCTATTCTATCTCGAGGCCATGCGTCATATGGACCAGATTAGTTTCTTTGACTGGGGCTGTGCAACGCTTGTTACTTTATACAACTTCATAAACGCTATCACTCGAGTTGTCGATGAGATGAGCATCACGGGATACTAGAGGGTTTGGGAGGTACACTCTTTTCCTTTCTTTTTTCATTTCCATTTTCAAGTATATTTGCATTCTCGTTTGTTAGATCTGTTGATCTTTTTTTGCAACTATGGAGCTATGAGTTCCTCAATATGCACGTCTTGGGAAATTCTCAGCCGAATCCTCAGGTGATCCCCGTGGTGCTAGATGGTTAAGGCAATATAGGGGGACGAAGACCGACAGCAAGGACTTGGATCGATACTAACTCATCTTGGACGAATTGACCCTAAAGTAGGTATAACTCTTTCTTTAGTTTCCTTTACTTCTTCCTTTTATTTCTATCCTCGGCTAATCTATCCTTCGGCTTCACTAGGACGTTTGGAGAGGGATAGAGAAGAGGGCTGGCCCAAACTTGATGCTCAGCTAAGAAGTTTCATTCACATGATACTATTGAAGGGACCTTTTGTTATGAATGGTACTTGGGAGAGAGAGTGGTTCGTTAGTCCTTTGCTAGGACCATTTTTGTGTCCTAAGCCACCCTCAGCTAGGATGCGACATACCGACGATATGAGCAATCTTGATATCGTGATGGAGAGTATTAAGATCCTGGCATCCATGTGGCTAGAGGTGGCCAGAGATTATGAGGCATATGTACGGGCACATTTGAAGGGTCTACTTGGACCTCGCTCTGTAACTAGGGAGGAGCAGGTTGCAGCCCCAGTGACACTAGGGCGGCAGCAGGAGGAGCCGCAGTAGAAGGAGCAGGAGCAAAAGCGGCATGTGCACTGATGTTCGCTTGGGACGTGAGTGTGCATGTTTTGAGATTTCCTATGAATATTCCTCTCCCGGTTCCCCCAACTCTAGTGTTTACTGTGGTTCCGTCTCAACTTTTTATCTTCTTCCCATGCATCTTTTTCAGTTTCTTTTGTCTCTTTTGTTATTTTGCTGAATTCTTGCTTTTTGTTTATAAGTGACTCAAGAGTGGTTGGATCACCACTTGCTCTTGATGATAGGGTTGAGGGCTCTTATGCGCCAGCATGACGCCTCCCTTCGAGCAGCATGTATTGCTTTTGTTTTTTAGGTCATTGAGGTGGTAAGTTTCTACCATTCTTTTCAATTTTGAATTCTTATCCCTTTTGTTGCTCATATTCTTTCTTTGGTTCTTTTTCTGATTTGCAGCCACCTCCACCAGCTTGGGGTTTAGCTACAAGAGCGTAGGATGGATGTCGCGGATCCCAAGCTTCCTTAGTTCAAGCATTGACTTCTTCTATTAGGAGGGGGTCAAGGATTCCAGTCATTTCTTCCAATGATGACAATGATGATGATGATGAAAAAGATATCAACGGAGATGACTTTGAGAGCCTTTTCGGGTCCTCCGATGTTGGTCCTTTCATACCACCACCTCCTTTATCGCTTCCCTCTCACCAGGTGTGGTAGGGATGTTAGAGAGATAGAGATGTCCCCTCTCCCCATTTCCCTTTCACTTTCACACTTTATGCATTAACACTTTATTATTGAGCCTGTGTGCCCATTGTTTCGACGATGGGCCAGGGTGCCCTTTGGTTTGACATACACTAGGCCTTCGTGCCCCTACTTTTTTTATATTTAATGGGATGGATGCTTTTGTTTATGCAAAAATTCTCTCTTTTTACAGAACTTAACTTTAAACCAGTGTACGACATTCGTGAAATGCATGATGTAAGTTTCAAGGCATTGACTAACCTATACATGAAATTTTGCATTATTTTTATCAACCGAGCAACTCGACTAGTCACAATGACATCTAATACACCTCAAGAAAAGAAAAAACTTATGGCCGCAACAAACAATGTTTGCGGTCGCTTAGATAAACATTACGTCCATTAAGATGATTTGAAATGAATAATGTAGCTAAGACTAACAAAGTTTATAGGTAGCAAAGAAGTTTGTGGCCGTGAAGATCGATTGTTAGCGAGGACTTTAGATTCCACCGAGATACATAACCATCACTCCACTGCCTCTATAAAATGGGAGTTTGACTCCCTAATTCATTGCTTCCAAAAATCGTTCTACATTCTCCCTCCCTTCTTTTCTTCATGGCTTTTTCGTCGTTCCATATCTCACTCTCTTCGTGGATGGATGAGCTTTTGACCGTTGAACGGCTGAATTTTGCCTCCTTTCGGCATTGCTGCTCTGTTCTCCTTGAGGACTGTAAGAATCAATGAACCATTGCTAAGGCCGCCATACAACTTTGGGACCTACAGAATAACATCTTTTGCTTTAGTCGTGAGGGGTTATGTCCCATCACGAAGGAATTTGTAGCTATTCTGGACCTTAATCCGCGGCAGTTTGTGGTAATGCCATCTCTGTTCCTCTCCCTCAGGAAGCAGATTGTGCGTTTTTGAGGTCTTACCAATAAGAAGGCTTCTCTTATCACCCATGATGATCTCTTTAACATCCTACAGATCATTGACATATTCATCGTCCCTTTTTCCCCATTTGCACTACTGAAATTTCTTAATGATAGTACCTTTCCTCACTGATCGGGAAGGATATTACTTGGCAGTGTCCCTGGTGGAAGATTCCTAGTAGACCACAGCTGCCATGGATCATGTTGGAGTCTTGCTGATTGGTTTAAGATTAGCCACCTTTCATTATCCTCACCGTATCATGCGCTAGGAAGAGTAAAAAAAAGAAGGAGAACAAACAAAGAGGAGAAAGACCTGATGATTTCGTTGTGCCTTCTTGTCTTATAGCTTTCCTCCGTTTTTTTATTTAGACTTTAGAAATTGCCTGCCCTCCCACTTCTATCCAAAAACTTTGTAATTAAAACAAAAGTAATGAAAAGTTTTTCACTTTTGGTTCTCAAAAAGGTTTTAATTTATGCATTATCTTTCAATTCTTGCAATATAAATGACTATTGTTAAAACGTAAAGAAATCGTTGCATTGGTCATTACTTAGATTCAAAAGGGGTTTAAGCAAAGGTGCTAAAACTTCTTCTAAAGAAGTTGCCTTCATATCCCAAAGAATGGAACTAGGCCCTAACGTAGTTCAGGATTGATTTATTTTCAGGTACTAACACTCTTCCTTTTTTTAATGCCCTAATTTTTACCAAGTTTTGGGTTTTCGGCCTTGTGGACTGCTTTAACTTTTTCCTGGGTCGCCTTTTCAATTTTCAACCCAATAAGCTTTATTTTATCTTTATTTTTCTCTCAATGGTAGTACTTTTTTAGTTGATCCAGATTGGTTGGGATTGCCATCCAAGTCTATGAGGATGATGACACCTCCAATCATGATAGTCTTGATCAAGTATGGTATAGTCCAGTGTTTCTTAAACTTGACCCTTGGGTCGAAGATTGGGATCCTGATCTCTTTAAGGACCAAGTCACCTTCTTTTCGATCCCATGTCTTGACTTTCTTGTTAAATGCTTGGGCTATCCTCCACTGATAACATTGTATATGAAACAGGGCCTATAGTCTCTTTTTATCGAACAACAGGAGTTCTTTCATTTAGTTTTTTTGCCATTCTGCTCCCAGGATGTTACTTTCAACAACAACCCACAAAGAGGGAATTCCCAACTCGATAGATAGAATTGCCTCCATCCTATGTACTAAAGAGTAAGGAATAGCCCCTACTAAAGCCTAGATAAACTTCATGTAGCGCCATAACGGAAACGGCAACTACTCTGGCAAGTCTTTATGTGAGCTGACCATCTTTTGCAGATGATTTATGGGCTAGTATTTGATATTCTTCTAGAAGATTCAAGACTTCTCCTCGAAAGTGGGATCCTTTGTTAGAGATGATTTTGTGGAGAACCACATAACGACAAACTATGTTCTACTTAATGAACTTAGCGACGTGGGAAGCTCTATGTACTGAGTAAGAAGCAGCTTCCACCCATTTAGTGAAATATAGATAGCACCTAGAATGAACTTATGACACCATTTGAAGCCTTTAGTGTTACATTGCCAATGACATCAATCCACCAAACCAAGAGTGGTCATGGTGATATTAAGTTGTACAACTGGGATGGTGGAATGTGCATAAGATTCGCGTAAACCTGACATTTGTGACATTTTTGCATGAACTTCACATAATCCGTTTCCACAGTCATTCAAAAGTACCCTTATTGTAAGAATTTCTTAACTAACATGTTCCCACTCATATGAGGTCCACAAACTCCGGCATATATGCCCTTCATTAGTTCTTGGCTCTCCTCTCTACTAACTCACAGCTTGTTAACTCTAGTGTATCCCCTCTTATACAGCCTTCCCTTACATAGGATGAATTGCGCCAATAATCCCCTTATCGCCCTTTTGTCCTTTTTATTAGCGTATTTGGGGTATTCTCCCTCTTCTACAAAGTTTTGAATGTTATAATACCAAATGAGATTGTCTAAACTTTCTTCGATTACTGCTGCCATTTCATATGTTGGCCTTCTTTTATGTTCAATAACTAACAGTCTCATTCTGACTCCAGAAGTTATATCAATCATGAAAGCTAATGTGGCTAAGGCATTGGTGAACTTATTTTGCATTCTTTGAACGTGGGTGAAAGTTATGGACTCAAAGCACAAGATCAGTTTTTTAGGCTCCTGATGATATAGGGTAAGAGTTTCATCCCTGACCTTTCATTCTCCTCTAGCCTAAGAAACTACCAATGCTAAATCATCAATCACTTCCAACTTCTTTGCCCCTAGTTCCATGGCAACTTCTAGTCTAGCTTAGCAAGCTTTGTACTCAGCTCGATTGTTGGTGACCTTAGAATTCAACTTAAAGGCTAGAGGGATGTGAGATTCATCAAGTGTAATGAGGTGGACTTCAACTCTGTAACCATACTAATTTAACGCACCATCGAAGTACAACTTCCATTTTCCATCATTGACTTCTGAGTTGTTCATCCTGAAACTAAAATTCTACATCTTATGATCCCTCAATCGGTTGATCTATCAAAAACTCGACCACTGGTCTGCCTTTTATTGACTTTCAATTGACATTCTTCAGATCAAATTCTAACAATAAACCCATGGGCCAATCATCCAATTGATGCCACATTCTCAAACAAGTACTTCAAGGGATCCATCCAAGAAATTATGTTCACCATAAATGCTAACATGTAGTGGCGCAGCTTTCGAGAGGCCTAAACCAATTCCCAGCATGACTTTTCCAAAGGTGTATACCAAATTTTACATTCGATCATCTTTTTGCTCAAGTAATAGATTGATTTTTTAGCTCCATATTCCTTTCTTGCGCCAGCAAATGTTCCATAGCTAAATCAGTCACTGATATGTAAAGAATCAATTGCATACTGTGCTTGGGAGGAGCTAGAATAGACGGCTTTTGTAGGTACTGGCATATAGATTCAAAGGCATCTTCGGTGAAGGCATCTCCATAATAGCCTCGATCTTCGATGGGTTAATCTCAATGCCTCGCTGAGTGATCATGAACCCTAGCATTTTTCCTATCGTAACCCTAGCATTTTGTATTTTCTGATTCGTATGAAGAATTTTTATTGTGCTATGATGTGACCATCTCTTTGGACTTTACAATCATGTCATTCACATGCACCTCGACTTCCTTGTGTATCATATCATGTAACAACGTAGTGGCGTCCCTCTAGTAAGTTGTCCTAGAATTCTTCAAATCGAATGGCATGACATAATAATAGTAGGTGCCCTAAGGCGTAGTGAATGTCATCTTTTCTCTAACTTCAAGATCCATTAAGATCTTGTTGTACCTAAAGAAACTATCCGTGAAACATAAAATAGTGTGGCCCACATTACTGTCTACAAGACATTAATGTG
Source organism: Heliamphora pulchella (assembly GCA_032270985.1). Taxonomy (NCBI): domain Eukaryota; kingdom Viridiplantae; phylum Streptophyta; class Magnoliopsida; order Ericales; family Sarraceniaceae; genus Heliamphora; species Heliamphora pulchella. The sequence continues at coordinate 27,835 of JAULJZ010113239.1, forward strand.
TGGCAATGGAAAATCATCTTTTGGGCTGGCCTTGTTGATATCCTGAAAGTCTACACAGACTCTGAGTGGCTCGTCTTTCTTTGGAACTAGTACAATGTTGGCCACCCACTTGGGATACTCGGTTATCGTAAGGAATCCCGCATTGATTTGCTTAGTGACCTCTTCCTTGATCTTCAATGCCCATTCTGACTGTATTCTTCTTAGCTTTTGTTTGACTAGTATGGCAGCAGGGTATAGGGAAATATGGTGTTGAACAATGTCAGGATTAATACCAGGTATATCCTCATAAGACCATACAAAAAAGTCTTTGAATTCTTTTAATAAAGTCGTTAATTGTTCACGTTCAACAGAGGATAAAGAGAAACCAATTTGGCCCATTTGGGGATTATGTTCATTTTCTAGATTTATTGACAAAATTTCTTCAATTATTAGTTGGACACACATTTCTTCTTCTCTTTTCATTAAACTTTTCATTTTTGGGGGATTTCCCCCTCGATTTCATCATAATCCTTGAAAAGCATACAAAACATATCGAGCATGACAAAATAATCAGAAGCATTGTTTATTTCATTGATTTCAAATGCAGCAATAACTATAACCTTAAAAGAGATAGAAGTGAAAAGTACACGGACAGATGTGCCCCTAGTTGTGCATGTCCTTGGGAGCAGCATCTACTATCAACCAAGTGTAGTCTCTTGGTGTGCCGCGACCCATTATCAAATAATCTTAGTCGAATATACACATTTAGGCCATTTGATCGCTGAACAAGCCTTCCATGTCAGCCTTAGCCATTGTGTGGCCCAGTCATCATCAATCTGAACCTTTTTTCCCTTTCTATCCTCTTTTTTCTTCTCTCTTTCCTCTTTCTTTATGTTTAACAAGCGGTGGCCAAAGAAGATCTCTAATCCAAGCAGTTTTTGGTTGGTTTCCTTATTAATCCACTATTCGGGAAAGCCACAATAAGGCACATTCTCACCCTTTTTGACGAAGTAACCATTCAATGTATGTAGATACTTCTTACCTTTACCTGCCCATTCCCTTCTTTATACCCCAAAATCTTCCACAGTTGGATGATATCCAAGCCTAAAGCGATATCAATTCACAGATGATTGTACCGACTCAAGAATTCCTTGCTGTCGACGTCCTAAACCCATCCCCATAAGATAACATATATGTCTCATCATTGTGACTGCATAGGGGTTCATGTAATTTTCTTCTTCTTCCAGTAGTACCTGAACCGCCTCAGCTTCATCAAAATTGAACCCATTTAAAAACAAATCTTCTTCGCCATGTTGTACTTCTAAAAGAGGTGTATTTTTCCTCAGGGATTGAATACTGGATTCCCCGAAGATGGTTTATACTGCCCCATCTTTGATGAGTTTCAATTTATGATACAAAGTGAAAGGGACTGCTTGGATCTTTATATCATAAACCCAAGGCTGGCCCAACAACAGATTGAAAGAAACTAGGACATCCATTACATGAAATTTCACCTCTATTTTGAGAGGGCCTACCTAGACTACAAAAGTTACCAGACCTAAAACATGTCTTCGTGTATTATCATAGGCTCGGACCACCTAGTTGTTTGGTGTAGTGCTCTAGCCTCAAACCTAAACATGTAACTATTCGAAGTGGATAGGTGTTCAGTGCTGAACCATTATTGATGAGTACCACATGAATCCCTTTCCCAAACAATTGATGGTATTATGTAGTGGTTTATTGTGGGTTGCTCTTTCTAAAGGCAGATCCTTATCGAAAAAAACAACCACCTTCGATTCCTTGACTAGAAACATGAGACTTACCAACTGCTCCGGGGTTGTGTCAATCGAGATGTTTGCTTTGTTTAATTTCTTCAATACAACTTATTGATGTTTGTGCAAAGCCATTAATAACCCTCAAACACCTTCTTTAATTGCTTCAGCATTGCATCATCTCTATCTTCTTACTTCTCGTGCTCTTCCTTCTTGTTGGTCTGTCATCTTTCTAATTTGTCCACCTTGAAGTGCCTACCACTCATGGTTAAGTGCTAAACTCCTTCTTCCATATCCCATACCCCTACCATTGATCGTGTAGTCTTTCTTATCTTGGTGACATATGAAGGGTTCCCCTCGTACTCCCAAAGGCCAGCCATATTCCCGCTCACTGGCCTTTCATTATGTTCTTATTCATCTCTGATTACCCATGTATTGTCATTATCTTCTTTTCCCTATATGTCCTCTTTTATGTACATTAATTGATGAGCAGCCTAGTATTCTGCCCATAAATCTCTATTGGATCTCAGCACTTGTTAGACTAGCCTGAAAGACTATCTCATCCACATAGATTTCTCTTACAAAATGTTTAGGGAGAGTAATACCATCCAAAGCACTCCTGAACCCAAAAGGCTATAGAGGAGTGTCAATCTGCCAATTGTCTTCATTATCGTGCTTGTTTTATGTTCCTGTTGGGTTCTACACATGAAATTTTACTTCCGCTTCATCCAATTTGTTCATATCTACATATGTCTTTTCTTTCCATTCCTCTAGGTCTCACAACCCATCCTCTTCTACCTCCAGGATTTGTTCCTCATCTAAAGAGCACTAGCTTGGTCCTTCTGGGAATAGAGTAACAGGTTTCGGATAATGATCTAGGTAAATGTAATAGCTGGGATCTCTTGTTTGTTCGGTCTTAATACAATTCAAGTCAGCCTGCTTGGCGTGGTTTGGTAGAAGATTGGTCGTCACATTTGGTATTTGAGCGGTGGCTGGAGGTGGAATGACCTTGTTATTGATAAGGTCCCGAATCTCGTGGCGGAGCCTTAAATAGTTGTCCATCAAATGCCTATAGCCCTAGTGGTATGTACAATACTGGGAAGGATTATATTTAGTCGGTAAGGGATTCAGAGGTGGCATTAGGTCCAACAATTTTATTAACCCTATCTCGATGAGTTGATTCAAGGCCATGGTTAGAGGGATAGTGAAGGGCGTGAAAACTCTTCTTTGCATCTTGGACTAAGATGGTTGATTATTTTTGGTATGCGGTGTAGAAGAATTAGGTTGGTCAGACTGTGGGTTCAAAAGGTTAACTTTATATGATTGAATAACGTGGTTAACATAAGACGTGGGTTGATTCGGGTTGTTAGAGGCGTACGGTCTTCTTAGTTTTGGGTTAGGCTCGATCTTCTCAATATCCCCAGTCTAAATGGCATATTTGATCTGAATCTCCACATCGAACAACTGCTCAAACATGGATAATGGTTGGGTAATGAGGTATCTCTTAAAGAGGGATTGGAGGTTCTTGATAACTATTCAAACTTGTTCTTTCTCTATTGGCTGGTTTATCATCTTAGCCGTCTCACCCTCCATCTGGTCAACAAGTCCACGAATGACTCTTTGCTCTCCTGCCTGGTGGTTTCTAACTCTCAGATAGTTACATCTAGTTAGCCATTATAATTATACTAAATGACAAAAGTAGTGGCTATGTCCTCCCAAGTCCGAGTCTTCGCAACATCCAATGACAAGAACTACTTCTGAGCAGCTCTAGAAAGAGATTAGTGGAAAAGTATGGCCTTCAAATGATCATTGATTGCCATAGGAGTAAGGGTACTAACGGACTCCTTTTCTCTTCCTTATTACCTTCTCCATTTTATCAATCTTATTAGCCAAAACGAACTTTCTGGATTGACCATATTCTCTTCCTCTACTGCAACATGATGGTGAACTTGTGGAGACACAGCAACCTAAGGACCCTCGGGTGCTAGATTCTCTTGCCAAAAATTTTCCCCTTCTCCGTTGGCCTAATGGTCATTCTGGTGTTCATTAAATCCCAATAGTTGGGCCTAAATGGCTCGGATCTGATCCTGACACTTATTTTAAACCTTAGTGTGCTAGTTTATTGCTCTCTGTATGTCCATGGTGTAGACACCCTAATTTGACCCCACCTAGTCTTAGGTGAATCCGATAATAAAAAATAAGTGAAATAGTGTCTCAGCTATATCCTCGGAAGTGATCCAAGCTCGGTATTTGAACCCAGAACCGTCAAACCAATGAAATTTTGATGAACCATCGAAATTTGCTGCCCAAGTAAGGCGATCGCCAACTCTCTTCATGGCGACCACCATAGAACTTTGTAAAAACCTTAGCCTAAAGTGGCGACCACCACCTTTCGTCATGGCGATCGCCAACTTCCATTGTGGCGACCGCTATAGAACTTTGTGGAACCTTTCAAAAACATGGCGACCGCCATCTTTGATTATGGCGACCGCCAACTTCAAATAGCTTGACGTGTCCCAAAACATGGCAACATTTTATTGGTTGAAGAATTCTATAAATACCGTACCCAGTATATGTTTTCAGTACAAATTTTAAGTGAGAGAGACTTTGCCGATAAATTGAGTGATTCCGTGCCTCGATGCCGAAGCCCTGCTGAGATACCGAGTTTCGAACCTCCAACACCTACATTGAGGCCCTGCTTGGACCACCACCCGAGGGTTGAGTTGTTAAGGCACATTTCACAACTTGAGGATTCCTCGGCAATCTAGGTATATTGTTTGGACCCCCGATCTTTCTAGCTCCATTCATTCTCTTTTGGGGTGATCGGGTTAAATTCAATTTTAATTCGCACATTTCTTTCATTCGAAAAGTTAGCCTTATTTCTTACTTAATTTGTTCCATTTAGTTTAACATTCCTAATTAATTATTTAGTTCACACATTCACACTTAACACACTTGTTATTTTCTTATTTTCTTTTTTTTATTATTCATTAATCAATTAGTTCTAACATGTTTTAGCAATTGCAACTTAATAATATTGTTAATTATTGTAATAATACACTTACATTTATGTGAATGTAGTAATTAATACTATATTTCACATTTAAGCTAAATAGTTATTTTTAATTTCTTTTATCTTTCTAGCATTAGTTTAAT
>JAULJZ010113240.1:0-11469 GCA_032270985.1 Heliamphora pulchella
CATACACAATCAACCTCACCAGGTGATAAACCCTTTTTCCCATGGCTCTTAGGTATTCGAACCCAGAACTCTGATACCAATTTGTCACGCCCCAAGACCCAGGGTCACGTGAAAATCCACCAAACACCATTTTTTTTTATAGAAAATAGGTTTTCAAACATTCAAATCCACCTGTTGAAATCACAAGAAAATCCAATATGCATCTCTCATAAGCAATAAACATCTTGTATAACATGCATAAGTATATCGCCTCATGGCGTACAAAACTGCCTTCAGGAATAGGCATAACAAAAAGGAAAACTATAAAAGTCTTCCGCCACCACAAGCATCACCAGAGCTACACCTTATCCACATCATCACCTGAAAATAGTTTTACAGAAAAGTCCCACACGTGAGTCGAAACCAAATAGAAATGACTATAAAGCTGTAAAGCAGGTAATATGCAATCACATGGTGGGAGCGAACTCAACCACAATCCCAAATGGCTTTCCATCTAAAAATTCATACGTTTTCCCATTAGGCCAACACAAGCCTCCCAAATTGTTTTATTATCATAAAACCCTGTTTCCATCCTTAAGCCCCTGAATTTGCAAATAATGCAAGTAAACCATCATATTTAAGGAAAAACAGTAATCAAAACATTGTTCCCTCGCGGAATGTACCATCACGGAATAAGAAGAGTAAGATCTTATGTACCGACTCAATCACAAGAGGATAGAGGTAGCAACTATAAACCTCTGTCCAGTATCTAACCCCCAGATATCGTGGGATCGCCTAGATACACATTGGTTCTATACGGAGCACCATGAACGTAACCACTCAATTTACAGGTTATGACCCCGAGGGAGCTGAGCACCCATCCGTCTCAATTTATGGGGACTAGCCCGAAGGACCTGAATACCTACGCTGCGCACGTTTCTGAACTTACACCGAGGGCAACTCGTGCAAAATATACGTCATCCCGGTACATCTTGATAATCTTCTAAAAACAGAACTGTAGCTCAACTACAAACCTTTTTCTCCAAAATACATTATACATGTATTTAGACCCATCCTTCAACAAGGAGATCACACAAAATATTTTCAAAGTGTTTTATCACGTTTTCAACAAGATGTTTCAAAACCTGAGACTCAACCCCGAAGGCGAGCTCCAAACCTCCAAAACATAAAATGTTGAGATTTCCATCAAAATCCTCTATTTTTTCCAACAAAAATCACCGTATTCAAGAACACCCTTTGAAAATCATAAAATTGCATGTCATATGATGTACTAAACCAAGAAAAGCAAAAAACATGCTTTTTACCCGAAAAACCAAGATTTAAACATAGATATGACATTTCATGCATTTTCTATCGGTGAAAAAGCATACAATTACATATAATACCCTAATACAGCAGTAGGGTCTAGAATCCTACTACGTTGGGTCAAAACTCGATGCCTCAAAAATTGGGTCTCATCGGAACGAGAATCGGACCGGATAATCGCGAAGCTAGCAGTGTGAATAGTAGGAATCCACAAGCTGATCGTCAAAAACTAGGCTCGGGCGGGTAAAAAATGTGGAGAGAAGGCAGAGGAAATGGAAGAAACTAAACATTTCCCAAACGTTTTAGCCACTGGAAGTCTTATTGGCACGTCAAAAACACTGTTCAGTCGACTGAAGAGAGCACTTCAGTTCACTGAAGTGCCTCAAGAAACACAAACCGCCACAGTTCAGTTGACTGAACCCCTAGGTTCAGTCGACCGAACTCAACAAAAGCTGTTCAGTCGACCGAGCATAGCTGTCCAGTCGACCGAACCTCAGGGTTTTCAACTTACTATTTTGTATCGATCTTGGTGTTCCAAGGCCAACCCAAACAAGCCAAAAACCAACCCAACCCATCTAAACAAGGTCCGAGAAAGCTTAAAACACAACTAAACATGCTGTTCTATAACGCCATAACATAAACCAAGCATCGATGATATATAACATGAAGGAAAAGCACGTCAACATTTATATATATCAAAATTAACAAGGTTCGAGGTCTCACAATCCTGCATTTAGAAATTGCATGCCGTAGGACTTAGGAATTCATCCCTTTATTTGTCCTAATTTGGAGTGCTACGTACATATGTTATGTATTTTTCATATTTGATTTTGGATGTTCTCTCTTTGCCTCCGTTTTCTTTATTTGCATGCATTTGAGAAATTTTATTAAAGAACCAATGATGATTAGTAGAGGCCAACCTTATGGTTGGGTGAACAGGGTGCCTAACACCTTCTCCAATTCGTACCTTAACTCCCGAACCCTTTTTCTATGGCTAACGTTTTCAAGATTAATAGCCATTTTTATTTTTCTTAGTTTTTCTCAAAAACTAAATGGCGACTCTATTTTCAACAAAAAGGAAATTTTAAAATTTGGCTTTCAAGGTGTTAAAATATTCTCTAAACATCTTTGAAATCCCTTATTTTTGAAACATTTCCAAAAACTCCTAAATCCCAACGCCACATCTTTCAAGCCTTTAATACAATTTTCACATGCAAACGGAAAAGCGAAGATACAAACCATCTTTTGACTCACTCACAGGAGCCATGAAAACAATTTAAAAACGGTTTTTAGAACGCGATTCACACGACTCTTAAAAATAATTTGAAAATTGGTCTATCCGTCCCATAATGCAGTTCATGCAATCCATGTACTTTTTTGGATTTTCACCGATGGACCACAGCCCCTGTCAATGTACCTTTACGTTCTTTAATCGAAGGACCTCAGCCCTACCGAACATACTTTTACGGATTTTAACCGAAGGATCTTAGCCCTTACCTTCTCGGGCTATTACCGAAGAACCGCAGCCCTACCAAATACACAATCAGCCAGAGCTAACATTCACATAACCACATGTTCACCTAACCCATTCCATACATCTATGCATAACCTAACCAGGATTTAAATGCATAAAAGCACGTACTATCACTATGTTTCACAAACCACGCCACATGCTACACATGCGACTCACATAGCACTTGCAACTCATATAACATGCATCACATGCATTCGTTCCTCATATTTCAGATAACCATGCTTATAAAACCTCTGAGTTTTAAAGCATATAATCACGATACACATAACGATACCAAAACATGTAATCCACTTACATAATCCGTACATAAATAAATAGTTATAAATGCACATAACCATGTATAGAAATACAACACGATGCCACCGTCAAAATAAATTGACATCCAATCACCTGAACGACCCGTCCACACATCGGGACTCGTCCACACACCGGGACAACCAACATCTAACCCGGAGGCCAACGCCTGAACCTCCCACAGAACGGTCTTGCCAGAACCCACCTGTAAACCGAACCACGGATCCACACGTCCCGCACATAACCAGCACGCACACAACCGTGCACCGATAACCTGCATCTAACCATGCCCATCATCCTCAAGGACGACGCCCAAACAAACACCTGAAGCCACGACACGACTCCCAAAGCCACAACCCGACCAATCGAACCCTGAAAGGCATCCAACAGCATTTCAATTGACTAATCCCATAATCAATCAACCGAATACCATTGAAAACCAATTGGAAACCGAAGGACCCAACCAAAACCACAACACCAATAGCCCAGAACTTCAGTCGACTGGACCCAACCCCCAGTCGACTGAAAACACACTGGAAATTGCCAGAATGCCCAAAGCACGCGGTTCAGTCGACTGACCCTCAAGGTTCAGTCAACTAAACCCCAAGAACTATGATCCAATCAACTGAACCTATGAGTTCAGTAGACTGACCAAGCCCAGACACCATTTTTAAGTTACGGTTTCAACCTCTAAGCCTCGAATCAAAGCCTCCAAACACCCATCCAACCCCCTCGGACATCCACACGCCCAAGCCTAACCTCAAAATCACAAAAAAAACACCCGATACCCGATTTCATCCACCGAAATCACCGAAAAATGGTTTAAAACCCAAAAATCCAACTTGCAACAAACTCAGATCTACAGCAATCTAACCGTTGAAAACACACACGATTACGCGTAACACTCTTATACAGCAGTAGGGTCTAGAATCCTACCTCGATGAGTTAAAAACTCGACGCCTCGAACCACGTACAAAATCGAGCCTCGTCAGAATGGAATTTAATCTGGATGAACGCGTAGCCCACCGTGCCAATAGTAGGAATCCGCTATCTGATTGTCAGAAACAGAGCCCTAGGCCCCCGAGAACTTAGAGAGAAGGCAGAGAGAAAAAGAAAACTTACTAGAGAGGTCTTGAAAATATCTTTTGAAAATATCTAACTCTAGATATTTATAGGCTTTCAAAATATCTTTTTTTTAAAATTTTTCGAAATTCGCACCGCAACGCCCCAGGGCCCCGGGAACCTGCCCTGCATGCATATCTAACCCCGATCATGCATCAAAAGCATTTAAACATGCTATAACGAAAACACGAAACGCACATCGAAAAACGCCGAAAAAGAAAACGGGTCAGAGTCTCACAACCAGCCACTGCTGCCGCACCACTGTTATGGTTGTCGGCAGCCTTTTATTCCTTTTTAGCGAGTTCAATGGCTACCGCCGCCGCGATGGAGGCTGTGCTCCCTGGCCAATTCCTCAAACGCATTGGCGTCGCCGTTGCCACCACTGGCAGGGGCGATTTTACACGTACACACGGGCATATATATATATATATATATATATATATATATATATATATGCACATATATACGTGTAACTAGCACGTACCCATTCTCACACATCCCCTTTCTTTTTTTCTTTTTTTCTTTCTTTCTTTCTTTTTTTTTTTAAGAATGGGGCATCTTGCACGATACATTGACACGTCGGAGGCTTTAGCTGAGCTCCGATGAGCTAGGTCCATCCCTATGGACGTTTCAATTCGCTAGGCCACTGATAGAGAGACCTGAACTACTGAAGGGCCTGGGGTAGCTATTTTCTCTCATGTGGCCATTCTGGAGTCTAGGCTGAAGTTTCCCCTCCCGAGCATCGTGAGGGAGGCTCTAGCCTTTTATCGGTTGTGCTCGGCGCAACTCACCCCCAACGTATTCTCAATATTGATGGGAGTAGCATTATTGAATCTCTATATGGGTATCGACCTCGTGTTCAAGAGATTCAATATTACTATTCCATCGTAGAGACCTCAAAGGGCTTGAACAAGTACTACCTCAAGGCAAAAGATAACCGGAACATTGTACTTGAGCTAAAGAATCCCATAAGGGCGACCTAAAGGATTTTGTTGTGATCAGGGGTAACTGGCAGCTCAGCCTTAGTGTCCACGACCCCCGTGCATGGCTTTGCCCCATGAAAGCTAGATCTTCAAGTAGCCGAGCTCCTTTCCTCTGTGATTTATCCATAAATTATATTCGTTTTATCCTATGTTGAGCTCTAATGCCTTTCTTTTTTCAGCCGCCTACTGCAACACCTCGGCCATCAAGGATAGGAAGGACCATAGAGATAGCCGAATCAACTTTGCACACCTCCAATGCGTGCTCAACTAGGACAAAAACGTTAGGGTGTTTAAAAGGCTTTTCAACAAAGAGCCTATCCGCCCAGAACAGCTTGGGTATTGTCTAATCCCCGCCAAGGAGACTACTATTGAAGAAGGACAGAGCACTGGTGTCTCCACATCCAATGCAGTCAGCCTCAAGCCATCTGCAAGCTCGGCAAATCATACCGTCTCACTACAAGAAAATGCACTTTTAGCGACCACTTTTGGCGACCAACATTTATTTTGGTCGCTGAATACAATACTATTGGCCACTATATTATTGCTGGCCGCTGAATATACAAATATTAGCGACCATTATTCGTTAGTTGTGGAATATACCACAATCGGCGCTCATAGTTTTGAGTTTGGTCGCTAACAACACTTTTATTGCGACCAAATCTAATATTAGTCGCCAAAGGTCTGGTAGTAGAATGAAAAAAAAGGTGAATACCTTTTGGCGACTAAGGTTTGGTCGCCAAAAAATACTCATTAATTGGCGATCAAAAGATTTTTGTCCCTACAGCTCACTTTTGGCAACTAAATTTACTTTTTATCACCAAACATTTTCGCGTCAATGAAAAAAAAGCGAGAAAAAAGTTTGGCGCCTGTGACTCATCGCGACTAGACAAACATTGGTCCCGCAAAAGGTTTGGTGGCGACCATTTGACATTTGGTCGCCAAATGGTTTGGTGCTAACCGCAGAAAAGGCCTTAATGTGTACAATTGATCAAATTTTGCATGTTACTAATACACTCCCAATTTCACTTCATTCTTTTAGTTAATGGGTACAATTGATCAAATTTTCGCGCCGAATCATAATTTAAGTGTTTGGGTAATAATGTCTGAAGTGGGAGAGAAAAATGTTTTTTGTTCTTTCTTTTTAATTTTTTACTTTATTTATAGTTTTGCTTATATGGGTTTAGGAATTAATGGTGAAAAAGAGATAATGTGACAATTTGTGATATGTACAAAAGAGAAAGACGTTTTTCTAAATATTAGAATTGAGATTTTAGTACATTCTCATAACTCACTATATTCTTGTATATATAAAGAATAGATTCCTTTAAATGACGAGTATTTTAAAAATAGTGTTGTACATACCGAATATAGATACAACATCAATATGATAAAAAAAATATACCGAATACTCCAAAAAGTATCAGGTATGCTTTGAGTATGTAAAATAGGAACATTTTTTCATTTATTTTAAAAATTTAATACTAAAACTTAAAATTTTAGAAATAAAAATTAAGAGGATATAAGTATACTTAATTTTAAGTTATAGATATGTTTTAAAAAAATTCAATTTAGATAATTTATACTTATATATTTATATTTTTAATATTTTAAATTTTAAATTTTAAACTATTATTTTTTTCTTTTAGATATAAAAATTACGAGGATTAAGTATAAATCTTAAAATTTAAATGAAAACATATTGTATTTTAGATTGTAAATATAAATTTTATTATTGAATTATCTTCGTTAAATTAAAAAAATCTAAAATAAAATATAACTTATTTTAAATCATAAACATAAATTTTAGAAATTGAAATCTATTTTTTTAAATTAATAAAAAAATAATTCAATAATAAAATGGAACCCAAAAGGGGGCGCACCAGAGGTCGTGCTATTTCTCCCATTCTACTCCAGTTCTCAGTTTAAGAAAATATGTAAAATCTACTTCGGTTCTCATTTCTCCAATTCTATCTCAAGTCTCAACCTTATCATAGGGGCGCACCAGAGGTCGCGCCGCCCCTCGCTCACTCACCATCCGTCCCTCGCCGTCGCGCCATTCACCCTCCCTTGTCCTCTGCCACCTTCTCCGCCTCCACCTGCAGCCATAATTCCTCTCATTATGTCCTCTTCATCGTCGTCACCCCTCTCAACGACGGTGCCGTTGTCCTTCTCCGCTTCTAAATACTTTTTCAAAACTTTCAATTCTTCACCTCAGTCCCAAATCGAAATCGAATCGTATGTCATAGAATCTAATCAAACCAATAAATTAGTAACAGTTTGGTTTCAGTTTAAAGTTATGGTTCTAAAAGTAAGATGTTGCTAAATTCATATTGAAGAAATCAAATATTTATTTGGTACAATTATTTTTTTTTCATTTTTTATACTATATTAATTTTATGTTATTTTATCACTTTTTTGTATTATTATAAAGAGGAATTTCCGTATCTATAAATAATGATTATATTTAATTATTTTTTATCTATTAGTAATTGTTGATGGATTATAAATATATATACTATGATGTTTATTTTTAAAAATTTTCATGATGAGATGTATTTAGAAAATAAACTAATGTTAAAAAAATTTACTAAAGATAAATAAATTATATAAAAAAACTAAACTAAATACACAATAATTATTTTTTATCTATTAGTAATAGTTTATGGATTATAAATATATATTATGATATTTATTTTTTTAATTTTTCATGATGAGATGTATTTAGAAAATAGACTAATATTGAAAAATTTACTAAAAATAAATAAATTATATAAAAAAAACTAAACTAAATACACAATACATAGAATTATTATGTTGTTTTAAGAAAAAATAAAAAATTTGTATAATATATTATCTTTAAAGAGTAAAGATTTAATAATAGATTGCATTATACCCAAAAAAAAAATCTCGCCCAAACATTCCCTCGTGCCTATTCATATGCCCCAACCCGCGCGACCCATTCATCTTTCACGCCTACTCATCTTTCGCGCCTAATCTCTCCACTTCTCCACACTTGCCCCCCAACTCCCACCCCTCTTCTCTCTACAAAACTAGATTCCCATCCCGCGGTGCACCCTCCCTCCCTTCTTTTCTCTAGAATAACAGACCTCGTCGCCACCGCACGGCCGTTGTCACTGCGAAACCACCATCGACGCTGCACCACCGCCATCGTCAGAGCGCACCGCCGACGTCTTCCATCGCCGTCTTCTGCTGCAGACGCATCCATCGCTCCCGCTGTCGTATGTCAGCTCCTTTTTCAAAACTTTTGTCACGCCCCAAACTCTGGGTCACGTGAAACATCGACAAACAATCAATCATAACACCTAGCCCGAGAATACACTCTCAAAATAAACCATACATGCATTATATATAATCTCCAAACGGCTTACAATACAAAAGGCTCCAACGCCAAAAGCTTACACCACATGGTTCTAACACCGAAAAACATGTTATAACATACATGTTCAAAACATAAAGAATAAAAGAAAGACTACATCTCTTCCCCCACTCCAACACCTCTAGATCAACCAGCGTGACCGGTACCTGAAGAAAATCAAATCCCACACCGTGAGCCAAAACTCAGCAAAAACTAGACAGGCATGCAGTATAAGCTAAACATGTTAGGAAAATGAGGTGCAGTTTTAGACTCTCTTTCAAGCCTTAAAAACAACTTCACATGCAAGGAAAAGCGAGGATACAAACCATGTTTTGACTCACTCACAGGAGCCTTGAAAATAGTTGAAAAACGGCTTTTACATCGCGATTCACACGACTCTTAAAACAATTTAAAAAATTAGTTTTATCCGTCCCATAATGCAGTTCATATAATCCGTGAATCTTCTTAGATTTTCACCGATGGACCATAACCCCCGTTAATACATTCTTCTCGGCCTCACGCCGAGGGACCGCAGCCCCAAACACAATCTTCTCGGCCCTTCCGCCGAGGGATTACCGCCAGCCCCAAACGCATCTTTTTGGTCCTTTGCCGAGGGACACCGCAGCGCCGAACGTATCTTTTCGGACTTTCACCGAGGGACCGCAGACCCAACTATCACATTCTATACACCTATGCAAACTTAAATCAAGATTTAATGCATAAAATCATATACTATCACTACGTTTCACAAATCACATCACATGCTACACACGCGACTCACACTACACTTGCAACACATGCAACATGCTCTATATGCATCCATTCCTCATAACCCATACACACATACCTATAAAACTCTGGGTTTTAAAGTATAAATCACGTTACACATAACGATAGCAAGCCATGTAATTCACTTACATATCCGTACATAAATAAACAAGAGTTATAAATGCACACAGCCAGTTATAAACGCACACAGCCATATAACTTCATAAGATGACGCCACCCGTCAAAACCTAACATCTATTCACAAGGACAACCAACAACTCACAGCACTAATCGTAAACCGAAGGCTGACGCTAAACCCCTCAAACCATGAGATCACACAAACAGCACCCTTATTCAAAGGGACCACAGGCCTAAACATGCCCGGCGCTAGCCACCAAGCACACAACCGTGCATCACACCCACGTCTCACCATGCATGCCACCCACGAGGACGGCATCTAAACCAACACCCAAAGCCATGACACGACTTCCAAAGCCACCACACAACCAACCGAATCCCAAAAAGAATCCAACAGTATTTCAGTCGATTAATCCCATAATCAATCAACTGAATACCATTAGAAACTAATTGGAAACCAAGGACCCAACCACCAAACAACACAAAAAACTCCCAAGGAATAAGGAATTTGATAAAAAGTTCCAACAAGGATGAAGAATAAGCTTTTCCCAAACATTCGGCCAAAAATGGGTGAAAAACGTTTAAGAAATTCTGATATACCCTCACTATTTTGATCATAACTTTTTCTAAAAAAATTATTTTCTTGTGAGATAGGTGTCATTGGAAAGAAGACTTTTGGGGCTTCAATTTGAACACAAAAATGACCCAATTCTGAGTCCGGATGAGAGAGATATGATCAAAAGAAAAAGACCCAAAAATGGCCCTGCGGACCCGGCGCTCGCTGACAGCTTGCAAAGCGCTTGAGCGCCTCACCACCAGTGAGCAGCGCTCGGTAAGCGCCCGCTAGGCACTTGAGCGCCATGCTACCCGAGAACAGCCCAGATTTCCTGTTCTTGAATGTTCTAAGCCCCAAACCTCTTAAACACTCACAAACCACCATCTCAACCACAAATCCAAGCCTCCAAACACCTTCTCGACACCCTCGGACATGCCCACACCCAAAGCTACCACAAAACCTCAAAAGAAAAAACTCAAAACTCGATTCTATCCACCGAAATTGCCTAAAAACCTATTTTTAGCCCAAAACCTAACTTGATACAAATTCAGATTTACAGTAATCTAACTGTTAAAAGCACACACGATTACACGTAGCACCCTTATAAAACATACATGTCTAGAATCCTACCTCGGTGAGTTCAAAACTCGACGTCTCGATCCACATACAAAATCGAGTTTTGCCGGAATGGAATTTCGTTCTGATGAACGCGTAGACCACGACGCCAATAACAAAGATCGGCAATCTGATCGTCGAAAACCGAGCCCCGGGCCCCCGAGAAGTTAGAGAGAAGGCAGAGAGAAAATAAGAAGCTTGTTGGAGAAGTTTTGAAAAATATCTTTTGAAAATATCTAATTTCAGATATTTATAGGCCTCCAAAATATCTTTTTTTTTTGAAATTTTTTTAAATTCGCACCATAACGGCCCACGGCCCCGGGAACCTATCCCGCATGCATATCTAAGCCCGATCATGCGTCAAAAGCAATAAAAACATGCTCAAACGAAAACACGTAACGTGCGTCCGGAAACGCCGAAAAAGAAAACGGGTCAGGGTCTCACAACTCAACAGTTGGTTCTCAACAGTTTCATGATTCATTTTGTGTGTGTGTGTGTGTGTGTGTGTGAAGAAAGGTG
Organism: Heliamphora pulchella; assembly: GCA_032270985.1. Classification (NCBI taxonomy): domain Eukaryota; kingdom Viridiplantae; phylum Streptophyta; class Magnoliopsida; order Ericales; family Sarraceniaceae; genus Heliamphora; species Heliamphora pulchella. Next base: position 11,211 of record JAULJZ010113240.1, read on the forward strand.
CTCTGGTTTGGTTTGTCCAAAATTTGCAGAACATTTTTAGGTATTCTAGTCCTACTTTAGATATGGAGACAAACTTAGTGATTGTTGCTTATGTGTGTGTGTGCGCGCGTGTGAAACCAATTTAAACTTATCAAATATTTGTATTGAATCATTGTCTAGCCTTAGTTTAGATCTATTAGAATATAATTTTTATTAATTTTATTTTTTTAGAGATAAATATTCGGTAACCTGCATGTGCTTTGAAGACTAGATTTTTTTT